>JBAMHW010000003.1:33750518-33775371 GCA_037177495.1 Rhadinocentrus ornatus
ACACTCAGCTCTCTCGGCAGGAAAAAAGGCCGACATCTTACGGACAAAAACTCCAAGTCCGGGCAACAGTGTTGGTTAAAATGTGTGTGTAATATGATTATAGATTTTTCTGCTTCTTGTCTGATCATTAAAATGTCTGTTGTGTCTGGGTTTTTTTCAGTGTGATGGAAGTAGTTGTTTTCCTCTAAGTAGAATTGCTCATTTGTTTTATATTTTTCTTTTTCTTTTACATGAAACACCTATGGCTAGAGTTTTTTTTAACTAAGCTGTGATATAGAAGCGATAGGGAAGTGATTGCTTTGCTTTGGTTCCTAGAAGCTGAACTAGAACAGTATGGATTAGCCAGTGCCCTTTGACTTTCCGCTCCAGAGCAGGAACACAGCCAAATGACCATGGAAGTGGTCCAGGCAAGGCCTGTATGAGTCCCAGATCCAAAACAACTTGGTAATAAATGGTTCAGTGTCATTGTACAAAGCTTACTTTTCCAGTTTGTGGAAATAAATTATATACATAGAATTTTAACAGTTTAGTATCAAGGTAATTTTTTAGAATCACCGATGTTTCCTTGCATGTTAACCTAATGTCACATTTGTTAGTTCTATTGTGCTTTAAATTGCTGAAAATGATTAGTAATCTCTTTTCCCACAATAAAACCTCTGTGCATGATGCACTCAGCAGCGTCATTGAGTCCATCCACAGTTCTGTGCCAGACCAGAGCTGATAAACTGTATTTTCACTGGCCTGGAGCCAGCTCAGGGTCTGTCTAATGGCGCTGTGTCCCTCTCTGTGTGTTTTACAGTTAAAGGATATGGTAAAGCACATTTCCAGGAGATATGACATGCACGTCCTTATTTCCTGTACAGCCGTTGGGGTTTTACAGCTTTAAAAGTTCTACTTAAATAAAATGATTCACTGTCAAGTCAGGATTTTGGCAGCTCTGCTCGATTAGGGTATTCAAGGGAAATGAAACTGTGCAGTCAGTCGTCTTGTTTGCTTACTGAAGACTGGTGTCATCCAGAGGACGTTTTGGCTAATCGACCCATTCCCTAGGACTCAATCAGCTTTAACCCTGTCCACCAGTCAGCTTCGTCCTTTTTTCTAATGAGACTTCTTTTCAAATCGTTCCTCTATCACAGGGATCACCAAATTCGGACCTCTAGAACCAGTATCCTGCAGGTCCTGACTCAAGTAAAATTAATCCAACGGCCTATGACGTTCTTCACAATGACTCATTAATTTGACTCAGGTGTGTTGGAGCAGGGACACATTGAAAACAGACTTTGTGATCCCCTCCTCTATCATCTAGAGACCTTTTCATTAATCTGCCAATTCATTCTCCACCTGCTTTAAAATGTATCTTCAGTCTCTGTTTCCCATCACACATTTTTCCCCTTGGAACAGTTAAAAAAACGTTTTAGGTCTGTGTAAATCGGCTTGTGCAGTTTATAAGGGCACCGTTTTGCCAACAACACAAGTGTAACAACATTAACGTTGTCCAAGTCTTACTCTAACCTGACAAGCCCATCTCAGTTGAATGCTGCCGTTACTGCCACGTCTCAAGTCCAGAGATATTTCAGTGAAAAGGTCTTTCATTTCATATGTCTGTGCTCTCATTAACATTATCCTCCCATCCCATGTCATCCATTCATTTCAGTGTGCTGTGCAAAGCTAACATGTTGGTTTGGCTGAAGAAGTCTCATTGCTAACAACTCCACCCATCCCCCACTAATCTGCAACCTTATTCAAATCGCAGTCCTTTTTTAAAAATATTGTAGAGAGAAATTATGGTACTTAAAAAAATAGGTTCTTCTTGTATTTGCTATTTCATTATATGTGTTATCATCCATCTATTTACTTTGAATGAAATGTGTCCAAATATTGGACTGGTGCAGTATATTTATTTTAATGAAGTCTAGAAAAATGTTTGGCTAATCTGTATTTACTGCAGGTGTGTGTCAACTTTTGCCAAGACTTAACAAAGTGATGCAGTTATACCACTTCTATATCTGCCCTGTTGTCCGTAAAGGCAGCCAGTGAATTGTTTCCTTCCTGTGTAATCCCTGTGTTTATTTGTATGTTACATTTGGCCTGGTGCAGACTGTCTTATAAATAGCCTGTCCATGGGCTGAATTGTCAACTGCGTGTGGTATTTTTAGTGGAGGATTATGTGTTTGGTGACCCATGAGGATTTGGTTAGCAGGTTTATCTGGCTTGATGTGATTTGATATAATCAGTCTGGAAAATGACCCTGCAAATCTCCACACAGGTAAGATCAGCCTTTTTCCACTGCACACGTGCCAGGGGCCAGTACAGACAAGGTATACTGTGTTTGCATGGGTGTCAGTGTGTTTGTGTGGTGAGATGTTTTGCTCGTGTCTATATATTCTCCTGGTTTGCAATGCCCTCTACATGTTCTTCACATAGCACATTTCCCCTCTGACACAGAAAAAATCCAGCTCATGCATCTCTTTCAGATTATTTGTTTTAACCTAAATCTTGTCATGAACTTGCAAGAAGTAGGTTAACAGTGTCAGAAATACACAACAAACTGTCCCTTGCATAGCCTCTATATGTTTAATCAATTTTACATTTAGATTCACTCACCACCGTCCCATTATCTTCCTCTTCATCTAATACCAATGACCTCACAAGGACAGAGCTGGACTGCCCACCCTTCTTCCTGAGCTACACTCACCCCACTTCTCTATTTTGGTCCTGTAGATACTGATATCAGTGCAGACAAGTTGTTTTTAAAAAACTAAAAGAAGTTGTGGAATTTGTGGCTGTTTGTTCTGCAGTTTCACCATGTTTACCTGTTTGCAAAGCCATTGCATTGAAGCTACACAATGCTATCAAGCTAATGTTACTTCATCAAGTATTTCCAGTCTAATGTTTAAACTTTTAATTTCTCTACACTGTCATGCTTTAGAACCACGTATACCAGCAGCTCCATGTATTCTATTCAATCCTACAGTCATGTGGCAGACGCTTTTCTCCAAAGCGACTTACATCAGAGAGTAAGAACAACACAAGCAAGAATTCAAGCAGGATGGGACGTCATAATGAAGTAGTAGTCCGACTGCTGCAAGTCCAGTTGGACCCAGATGATGTCATGTAGTGCTAGACGCAGTGATTTGTTTAAATACAAGATCACGATTTCATCGCACAATATCATCAGCTTTTTCAGTACTGAGTTGAGCCAAAGAGCTGGACAAATCTTTCCAACTCATTCCTACAAGTAGAAGAGTTAAGCTAAGTGCGGAAACGTACCAGCTGATAACACTGCTAAGCTAGCTGAAACTAGTTTAGAGGCTAACTTCTAGCCCCTTGGGGCAGTGTTGTTTTTGTCAACGATAAAGATTTTATTTAGTTTTTGAACCTTTTTTTCATGACGATAACGAGACAGTGATGAGCTTGCATCACTGCAGACGCGGCACCGATCCGCCTGTCCATCTCCCGCTCCATCCTTCCCTCACTCGTGAACAAGACCCCGAGATACGTGAACTCCTCCACTTGGGGCAGGACTGTTCATTCATTTGCAGGATATTTTAGGAGATTTCTGGCCCTTTTTCTCTCTCTATGCATCTTAGCAAAGAAGATGGTGTTGATGAGAAACATTTGCACATTGGATCAGTTTGAAGATTAAAAGCAGAGTTTTCATAAAATGTGAATAAAACCTTGTTCTCCAAACTTTAACTGCAGACAGTTTAATCTATTTGTTGTTGTTTAGTGTCTGTTCTGTTGATCTGGTCTTCAGCAAGGGGAATTAGGTTCCATTATATTAAGACATGGTGATTAACTCGGCCGTCACATTACCCTGGAAAGCTCATTGCTCAGTTGGGCTTTTTAGAATAATTGTCTTTAAAGAATGACAAAAATACCATTCCATGAGTTTTGGTGTATTTGGTTGAAACCAACACACAGAGGGCTCCTTTGTCTACACATTCACTCTATGAAAGCAGTGACTATCAATAAATACCAAAGACCCAGTTCCTCATATGTTTGGGATATAAAGCACAAAGGTGCTGGAATTAGGTGGCTGAAGGATCAATGACACACATTTAACCCCAGATCCATCTGAATAAAGACAAAACTGAGGGATATTAAAGTTCTCTCATTCATATATAGCATTGACTGGCTCAACAGCTTTTACTTTGTCCTCTTTTCTACCATGGTGTATTTATAGATAAACCTTGTTTACCATAATGAGGATGTTAAGACAGCTGACTGTGATGCTAATTATTGTCTGCATCTTGTGCATTCTGGGACTTAGAGAAAGTTTTTACTCATGAAGCGGCTTCTTTGATGTCCTTGATTCAACAGATTAAAATCTGTTCTCTCCTTTTGATCTTATCAGGAATTAGTCCTTTAACAACACAACTGTTGTATGCTTTGTGGAGATGAGGACTGGATTTCAGCCTCCTGACACCTGCACATCTGAGTGTCTTTGTATAAGACTGCCACGTGCTTCAGCAGCTTTTTTTGTGAAGCCCCTTTTAACCGCCCCATGCAGTGTGTCCCATTTCTTACAAGGTCATGGCACTAATTTCTCTTTCGTCTGTGCACTTATTAGTCATCATCCAATTTGGGCTGAAATATTTAATCTTGTACTTAAAAAATTCCTCTGAACAGATTTGAACTTTTATTGGTTACACCATCATACCATTTGATTGTGGATATAAGTTATGTTTAAACTGCTCTCTTCTGACTTCCCTCATCTAATATTTAAATATGGTGGCTTTTGGATTTTGCATGTAATCCTGGTTTTTTATAACATTGCCAACTCTTTCATCGCCGCCTCTCTCTAATAATACAGCAGGCCATCTATGTGGCGAGATGGGAATTGTTTTGTGTTTGCCCAGCAAAATTACAACACAAATTAAATAGTTGTAATAATACAGGTTGTGCAGATGTCCTGTTAAATATAGTCAAATAAAGCTTTAAATTATGCGCCCATCTGACACAAAAGTAATGTGTGTCAGTTGCACGACTTGCTGAGGTTTGGTCTCGATTTAAATAAAAAAAATAAATCCCTGGGAATTAGAAATAAAACTTATCAGGTGTACATGTAGGGGTTTGTCCAGGACTTCCACTTCTGTGGCCAGTAGAAAATAAATAAACTTGCATTGTATGCCCAGTATTATCTATGCTTAAGTCTAACTGTGGCTAGTGTCCATGTTTTTTTTTTATGGCCTATTTTCCTCATATGTGCTAAGAAGCAGGATTACAGAGATTAGTGCTGACTCTGTGCCCTCCACAACTAGCCAGAGGCAGACATGTAGCACACTTTAACATGTACAAAAAGCTAGCAATGCACCAAAGCCAGTATCAGGTATTGGTCTGATACTATGTGCGTGTACTTGTACTCGGTATTCATAAAAGTGTTCTGATACTACACAACCTTATACCAATGTGAATAAACTAGGGCTGTCAAAATTAGCCAGTAACAGAGTTATTACTGGTGCTGTTTTAAAAATAATCTGTTTCTGCTTATTTTAGGCATTTAGGCGCCTTGTGGTGAGCTGAATCTACCATAATCCATGTCGAGTAATGCCTGGTCTTATTTTTATTTATTAATTTTTTAGCATTGATATTGTTAATACTGTTGTTGTAATCACTGTTATGATTGTGGCAGCCTAATCTGTTTCATTTCTGTTCTTTTCTCTTTGCTCCTCTCCTTTTCTCCTTTCTCTTTCACTCTCTTTTTCTTTTGTTTCCCCCATCAGGTTTGGCATTAATATATTCATTTATGGCAGAGCAAAATAATTTAAAACACAAATAAAAAATTGTAAAAATAAAAAGGATTTAAAGTATCAAGGGCAGGCATATGTACAAGAGAGCTCCCTTGGCAGAGCAAATTTGGCACACAGACCACCGTTCGACATGTCCTAACGGACAGGACAGGGTTAAAAAGAACATAGTCCACCAAAAACTACTTTATCCTCCTTATTTATGAAGTTTCTGACAGTTTTCAAGTCTTACATTTAAAGGATGGCTGCAGGATGACCCAAGCAAACAAAACTAAATGCAACATGATGTGTTAAGGTTACAAACATGCTGCCATACATCAGTTAGGTATGTTATATTTTGAAAGTGACACTTCTTTGCACTTGTCTGTGCCCTGCCACCAGCAGTTAATCTTCTGTACTTGAATGGAAATATCAATGAGTGACTGGCTTAATCAGATGTTATTTTACCTGTTAGAATAATCTCATGTAATGAGGGCTAGGAGGGTGCAAGATGAGGATTACAGTTTCCACTCTGGGCTGTGCACGAGCCCTCAGCAGCTCCATACGTCAACCCATGTCATCTGCATAATAACACCACATCATCTCATCTGAAAGAGTCCTTGAACTGTAAGACTTTATAAACAACAACTATCTAGTTATTAGAAACTCAGTAAAGGGAGCAGATTGACAGTAGAGATCCCCAAACCTGCTATTTGCTCAGTTTGCTACCCTAGTTTTCCTTTTGTGCTGTTCTGGGTGTTAGTTGACAAGGTAAATGTAGAATATACATGATAAAAGTATATTTGTACAATGAGCAAAATTTCAACTTGCAAGATTAAAGTAAGTAAAACTGATTTTATGTTAGAAAAATCTGTGAGGACTAGTTCTAAGTTTAGAAAAAGTCTGCATAGTTCTCATATGTGACAATGTTGGAATGTTTTGCACCATTTTTCCGTTAAATATCAATCTCACACTGCCAAAGCTGTTATTTTCTTTCTTTTTTTTAATGAAAGTTATTTTTACGTGGCTGCTGGCTGTGCTGCCTGCATCTGCTCTGTGCTTGCTCTGTTTTCCCTTCCCTCTGTCCCTCTTTATTTATGCTGTCAGGTTGTTAAAATCCTGCCATGAGACAAACAGCTGAGTTCAGCTTCACCCTCTTTCTCTCAAGTTTTCTTTCCTCTGTATTCTCTCCCTTCCCCCCCTCCCCTGCGTTGCCTTTGTTTGCTTGCTTCTTTGCCTCGAAGGGTTACCACCCAACAACCTGCTTTGGTGGCTTGTGATTGGTGCATTGCTGATGAGGGGGCGGGCCAAGTTGCTCTTGCGCAAGCTTTACCAGTGGTGAGCAGCTCTTAGCTGTCAGAGCGTCCAGTCTGCAGTGGAGGCACAAGCGGATTGTGTCTCGGTTTATCTCATCTGCCGCAGCAGCACAGGTCCAAACCCTAACATTTAAAGGACAGAAAAGAGCTTTCTTTTTTTTACTCATCTACAAGAGTTGCTGGTGAAAGGAGTTGAAAGGATTTAAATATCTGCTAAACCTAAGCTGTCCCTTCTGCTTCTCTTCCATTTCCTACTTCCTGTCCTTTGTTTTCGAGCAGCAGAATCTCTGAAAGCACAGACAAAACAGACCATCACGTCGGTAGCCTCTGGAGACTGCAGGAAAAAGTCGTCAAAAACCTGCAACCTTAATGCGACATAGCAGGACTTGTCATCTGTGGATCTGCAGTGCGTTAGCGTCCCAGGCTGACAGGGCCCCCACCACATTGTGTGTGCGTGTGTGAGGAGGCTAATGCCCGCGGTAGTGTGGCCAGAGGAGGATGAGTCCGGCTGTGGAGGCTCAGGCCCAAGAGGCCATGGATGCAGAGCTAAAGGACAAACAGAAACAGAACCAGCTGCAGCACCAGCAGTGCTGCATGGAGAAAGGGGTGATGCTTGAGCCCTTCGTGCACCAGGTCGGGGGACATTCCTGCGTCCTGCGCTTCGGGGAGCAGACCATCTGCAAGCCCCTCATTGCTCGTGAACACCAGTTCTACAAGAGCCTGCCTGCTGCAATGAGGACGTTTACCCCCCAGTACAGAGGTAAGAAAAACAGATCCAACCTTTCTGGTGCCTGATGTGTTTAGATGCACCTCTTTACTTTTCTAATTTGTATGTTTCTAGAAGTCAGATGGGAATAGATCCTGTGCAGAACTTATGCGTTTGTTTTTGTCAAATATGGGTTTTGAGATTTTTAGGAAGCACCTGCAGTAGTGTTGTTTTTAGGTGGCTGCCAGCAGAGTACTAGGTTAAACCACAAGAGGGTGCCGTAGCCACCGTGAGCGCGACAATCTGAACTACAATTAGTCCGTCTTGTTGTGGTGACCTGTTTGTAAAAGGCCGTTCAAACCCGGGTAAGTCTGCTGAGAAGGTGGGAGGCACCGATAACGTGCTTAAAACGATCCAAGAATCTCCAGATGATGGCAGCTTTATCTAAGTCCTCCCCATGCCTGCTTTTTATTTTCAAAGATCTTCCAAAATGGATCACAGATTGACATTATCAAGCAGCGACTGTTGGACTTATCAGACATGTCTGCTTCTGTACATCACTCACACATTTTCCTGTTTTTACTCGTTCTTTGGACACCAAGAAGCCCGCTGCCACTGTTGTAACTTGATCTTCTTGAAATATTTGCTCCTAAAATACCAAACTACACCCAAAACCTGCAGGATGGCAAAGTTAAAATCAATCTTTGCTTTTCCCAGTGTTCATTTTCACCATTTGCCTCTATTGTCGCTCCTAAGACACCATGAGGATGCTTTGTATGATCCCAACACGCTGAGAAAGTGTGAAAATAAACAACTGCACTGCAGATTTGGGAGCTTTGAAAACCTTGTGGATTTTGCTCTCGTGTGAAGTATTTGCTGTCTTTGTGGGACTGAAACTAATTCCTTCTCTAAGTGCATACTTTCACTCTTGTATGTGATGTTGGTTTGTGTTTTCTGTGTGTATTATTGCTGACCGTTTTGTGTATTTGCCAATGAATAAACATTATTCTGACTTGACTTTGGCAGCCTTTTCTGTCTTTTATGTTGTTGATGTATTTTAAGAGCCAGGTGCCTCATTCCCATCTACTTCTGTCACTCTTAGTTGTTTCTGTGTTATTTAAACCCTTATTGCAATCCCCCTGCTAAAGATTATTACTGTAAAAGAAGATCATGTTTTATTGGTGTGAAACATGTTTTCTGCTCCATGAAGCCTGTATTTAAAAGGTGTCTTTCTCTGCGTCTCTGCTCCTGTCTCAGGTGTGGTCTCTGTAAGCTTCGAGGAGGATGAAGAAGGGAATCTTTGCCTAATCGCCTACCCCCTCCACGGTGACCCAGCAGCAGATCCAGAAAAAAGGGACCACTCAACAGACTGTGAACCCAAGATGCTCCAGTGGGGTAAAATGTTGGCGTCCTCACTGCTTGTGGACAGCGAAAACTACAGCAAAGATGGTCGCAGCCGACTGTCTCGCAAAGACAAGGAAAAGAGGTGAGACAAACGGAAATATCCCAAAATGTCTTGTTTTTATTGTTTCTTTCATTACAAAAAAATATTAATAGTTAATTTTTGCATTTGACTTGAAAATTTTTTTGCAGTTAATTTTCTGTTATGACGTGTTTATTATAGCGATATTGAGGATAGACATGACATTGTCATCAATATCCCACTTTCTCCCAATCCTTCTCATACATTAGTAATACACGACTAGTAGTACACTACCAGTCAAAGTTTGGACACACTTTCCCATTAAATTCAACGGAGAAAATGTGTCCAAACTTTTCAAAAACTTGAATGAAAAGGAGCAGAAAGAGGAAAATTGCATATAATCTGCCCCGTCACACAAAGGCCAGCATGGACTTGATTTCCAACAAATATTTAATTTATTTCTTTATTGAGATTTATTGTGATTGGCACATAAATCATTAAAAGGAAAAATAACAATAAAAGAGACATGTTAAAATGTGCAGGAAGGGTCAAGAAGCCCAAACGGCTTATTAGCAACTCTCCCCAGAATAAACTTGTATTTCCCAACTAATACCCCCTCCCACCCCCAGCCCATCCACTCCAACACAGGCATACTACAGACACACATCTTCCTCTTATACACACAGGTATGTACCATACTACATTAAACCTCATTAAAAAATACTTACAAGTTCTAATAATATAAAAGTGACTAGAACATCTGTAGGGATGTTTTGAGCTTGGTCTTAAACATATTTAAAGAGGAACATGATTGTTATTATCTACACATCACCACAGAGCAAGACACATGTTCTTCAGTATATTTATTAACACACTGATTTATTTTCTTTATCCAGATTGTTCCATTAATTAACTCCGTACATTGAAACACTTCCTCCAACACTTGTTCTGATTCTTGGCTTTATAAATATATTTTTCTATATTGATTAATTAATTTCCTGTGAGCTTCCTAGATTAGCTTCCAGAGGCTATAATCAACTAGATGAGCAAGTTCATCTTTTTCTTTTGTAACTTAAAAAGCTTGTATACAAGTAAATTTTCTTCTTACAGGCATTTTGTAGTTGTTTTGTCCTCCATGACTTGTTAATAGCATCTTTCTAGTCTTGTTATTTTTCTGTTGTTTTTATACAAGTTTATCAATAACCTCATGAAGGGATCATAAGTATCTTAACCTCATCCCAACTTTGTTGGCTCGTTGTTGGTCCCTTACAAGTTTTTCTGTTATGACTTTTGTTTTATTATAGTGATCATGATAATAGACTGTAAAAGACATCTGTCATCAATAGACATACTCCCAGCCCTTGTGATACATTAGTAAGAATTTTATAATGATGTAGAATCTAAGAGGAATCTCTGTGTGTTACTCAGTGCCCAGAAGCTGCAGGATGACATGGAGCTGGAGTGGCTGCAGCAGGCCGAGGTTTCCCACTACAGACTGGAGCACAGTCAGAGTAACGCTGTCCCGCAGCTCAAACACAACCCCTGGAGCCTCAAGTGTCACCAACAGCACCTGCAGAGGATGAAGGAGAATGCAAAGCACCGTAATCAATACAGTATCCTTCACTGACTGATAGCTACTCTTCCTCTAAGATTCCCTCTTTGGTTCCATGTCAGACGACGTTGCGTGTGCTGTGGCCGAGCCACCGGGACATCTCTGAATATTTACATAGAGTTGATACGCATGCATGGTAATCAGTGGCTTTAGCTTGTACCTGAAACCTGTTACCTAATACAACTATCAATTTCTCAGTCCTGTGGAGTCCTGTTTCACAATCTCTCCCATCAGTTACATGATATTACTGCAACTTGATGTTGTAGTGATGTTCATGTAAATGTGAGTCTAATAATACGTTTGTTCTGTTTTAGTTCAGGTTTTAGTTGCCAGCAGAGTATCCATGCTTCTTTCTTTCATCTTCCTTGACCTAGTGTCCCAGAATTTATTCTGTTAGAGAACCTAACCTGGCGGCACGCCGTGCCATGTGTGCTGGACCTGAAGATGGGCACACGGCAGCATGGAGACGACGCTTCAGAGGAGAAGAAAGCCATGCAGATCCGCAAGTGTCAGCAGAGCACGTCAGCTTCAATAGGAGTTCGCCTCTGTGGCATGCAGGTGCGCTTTGGAGCCGGGACGGCCCTCAGGGGAAACGTGCTGGCTTGCTTTTCTCAATATTTCACAAACAGAAATCGTCTGTAGTTGAGAGGAAAACCTGTAGACAGCAGATATTAAACTGTTAAGTCCAAAAACTGCTACAAAATATAAATAACACAAAAAAGAGCTTAACAAATAGATAAATATTTACAGTATTTGCTAAATATATGCAGAATTCTGCACTTTAAAAGACACTCAAACTTGACTTTGACTGTTTAACTGATCATTTACTGTCACAATGACTTAATAGAGCCTAGAAAAATAAATACAAATTTTTTCTAAATTAACTAAACTATGCTTTTCAACCTCTCTGCAGGTGTACCATTCTGACACAGACCAGCTGATGTTTATGAACAAGTACCACGGCCGCAAACTGGCCCTGCCAGGTTTCAAGGAGGCTCTGTTCCAGTTCTTCCACAGCGGGTGTCGCCTGCGCCGTGAACTGCTTTCCCCGGTGCTCAGCAGGCTCAGAGAGATGCAGGCCGCCCTGGAAGCCTGCGAATCTTACCGCTTCTACTCCAGTTCCCTGCTCATCATCTATGATGGAGCCCCACACAGAAAACACACACGGCGACGCACAGAAGATGGCCTCTCTGAAGATGAGGAGGAGGATGAAGACGAGGAGGTGGAAGCCGAACCCGAAACTGAGGAGGATGAGGAGGGGGAAGATGAGGAGGAAGGCGAAGCGGCAGGTGCACTTGGCTTTCCACACAGCCCCTCAACGTCTAGCGATGGCAGCAATAGTTGCTCCGGCAGCAGCGCAAGCTCAAGCATCAGCCAGACTTGCTTGTCCCATCCAAACCCCCGTAGCCCCGTGGTGGATGTGAGAATGATAGACTTCGCCCACACCACATGCAGACATTACCGCGAGGACAGCGTGGTCCATGAAGGCCAGGACAGTGGCTACATATTTGGCCTCCAGAACCTGATCACATTCATCTCTGAGCTGGAGAACCACAGCACAGACTGAAAACCGCATAAAGCACATGCATTCAAACACCGAGGCACAGTAACACTCAGACAGGAGGAACAAGGGAGTAAAAGAACATAACAATCAAGAGAAGTTTACTTCTAACCTCTTCAAAATTGTAGCTGGGCTTTTTACAGGACCCTCTCCCTGTTCCTGCCATGGTGCTTTTCCATGTTGCCATTGCGTATGTCCACCATCTGGATATGAAACACCATCTCTGCGAATGCCGCCGTGATTTACCCAGTCTCATCGTCCTGTTTTAACCCTCATAACTATAATAAAGAAGGGTAGGCAGCGAATAAAAGCAGCTTGAAGTGTGAGAAAGAGGAATGTTTTCCTTGTGTCGGATTTTCCAAAGAAAGTGTCACTTTGCACACACAAACATGCACTGAAAGACATTCTGAAGACTGTGTTTAGAGGATACAGGGCCATGAAAGGGAGCAGGAGTTGCACAAGGACGGATGATAGGAGGAGAGATAAGCTCAACCACCCTTGCTTCTTCTATTTGCCTGTTCTGCCATAATTTCTCCCCTGTTCATCTGCTATATTCATATGTCCGAGAGAAAATATAGATATATTTATTTATTTTACATGTTTCATAAAGTAAACTAAAATAAAAAAAACTTGAATGGAAGGTAGAACATTCCATGTTATTATTGTTACAATAATGATATTAATATTGTTATTTGACATGTTTGGATACCTCTATCTTGTTTATCTGTGTTGTCCACAGTTTGCTTGGGTGAAATTAAAACTGGTTTGTGGTAACTGCAGTGTCTGCTTCTATGTTTTCTGGTGGTTTGTAAAGTAGTCCTCAGAAAGGAAATATTTCTGCTAGCTTGAAATTTAAATGTCTCAACATTTAAAAAAAAAAAAAGGTTATTCAGGGGTTTGACGTGCAGGCAGGAGGCGGGGACGTTGGCGCATTGAACGTTAGCTGTGATAAACTTCCTGTTTAGTGGTGAATTTTTTTGCTTTAAGGGCTGCATGGTGGTGTGGTGGTTAGCACTGCAGTCACAAAGCAAAAAGGTTGCTGGTTCAAGCCCGGCTAGGGTTGAACAATGGCCTTTCTGAGTATGTGTGGGATCTCTCCTGGTACTTGGGCCTCCTCCCACCATCCAAAGACATGCATGTTAGGTAAACTGGTCACTTTAAATTATCCCTAGGAGTGAGTGGTTGTGTTGGGACTGGTGACCTGTCCACAGTGTACCCAGCCTCTTTCCTGCTGATTTCTGGGATAGGCTCCAGCTTCCTGCGACCCTGAATTGGACAAAGCGGGGTAGATGTTTTTGCTACGAGCTTAAGCAATAAACACCACACTGCTCTTCTAGTTCCAGTATCCCGCGTCTGCTTCACCACTGCTGGGAAATTGAGTTTTCACAGAGGAGGCAACAGACCAGAGCAGCATGGTCACTTTTTTTTCCACTTTTTTGCAACTTGTCCTTGTTACAGTTCCTGTGTTTGGTTTTGGTCGGATCTTTGCTTTGTGTTAGATTTTGGTCTTGGCTTATAGTTTGTGGTTTTCTGGCTTTATTTCTGCATTCATGGTTTAGGGCAGGGGTCACCAACACGATGCTCACGAGCATCAAGTCGCCCACAGGCCTCTTTTAAAAATAGCATAACTCGCTGCTCTAAAATGTTATTTTTTTCTGACGTAATTTTTTTTATCATACTTGTATTTATATGGATTTGAAAATGACAATGAAATCAAAATAAAAGAATTTGGGTGAACTCTGACCTACCTAAAAGGTCAGTATTGTGCACATGACAAAACCTTCACGCTTGTGGAGAGGAAGCTAGCCTGTCCTGCATTTTGGTAAATAAACCCTTTTACCTGCACTGATTCTACCTGCGATTGGGTCCTCACTTCTGCCGCCATTCATGACAGTCCTGTCCAGCATTGTAGCAAACAGAATGATGGTCTGGCTGCTGTTATGTGGAACAAATTTGCTCTGCCAAGAGGAGCTTTATGGGTATAAGGCTCCGCTTGATCTCATTTGTTTAAATATATAGTTTTATCTCATTTATTTGGTATTATGGTCACTTGTGTAAACTTGCTGGACCTGACCGGAGGGACAGAAGAAATAAAAGACAGAGACAAAGAGACAGTAGATAGGTTGAACGAAAGGATTGTTGCTTCTAACACCAGACAACCAGCTGCTACACCTGTCCAGAAACACAACAGAGAATTTCTTACAGCTTTTTTAGGTAAACTAAGCTCACAATCATTAGGAGCTCCTAAAAAAAAAGACAACAGCAAGATGTATCACAATGTCTGACATGTTGTTTGACATCTTAACACAGTGTAGTAACCTATGACTATTACGAGTTGATTTTAAGGTCATAAATATGGCAATGCATGACTTCTTCTATTCTGGAAAAATAACAAATTTCATCATAATTTAGAAGGATGACAATGTTTCTTTGAGATTCATTATTTGAGCTTATCTTTATCTTATGAGAAAATCTGAGAAAACAGTTTCATTTAGATTCTCCATTGATCTGGATTGTTCAGAAGCTAATTAATATTTCAATCTGCAGCGTAAACTGCTCGTAAAATTGACATATGCATGCAATTCACACACTGTAAGCCAATCCTGCTCTACTGTACTCTGTAGCGTAATCCTTTTGCAGTTTAGTACAGTACAATCCTAGGTCAAACCCTTATTGGCTGCTCAGACAGACACTTTAATCCTTAAGTGTCTGGGTCAGAAGGCTGGTAAACACATATGGTGGTTGTTTTTCTTTATAAACAAGACAGAAAAGGACAAGACACTGATACGAAGCAACAGGTGACACAGAGGCGTGAACACTAAAATAAGCATTCAGATGGTTTTACGCACCATGGTATCAATCTAGGCATACTTATAGACAAACAATCATGCAGAATAATTTTATAGCTTGAGTGTTTTTTATGCTTTATTTGGAGTCAGAGGTCTGCTGCTGTTAGCTCTGAAGCATGTTATGTGGTGTGCAAATGCAGTGGGATGTGGGCTCAGTAGACGAGAGGATGGAGAGATGGAGCAGATAAGCTCCTCCGTCCTTACTCTACTGGCATGGGTGGGGGTGGGGTTGGAGTGTAACCGATGTTGCGTAACAGCTTCAGGGTCAGTGGGCTGCTCTCAACCTTTAAAAAGATCCTATTCTATCACTTCGTTGTCTGCTCTGTTTAGTTTGTGCATGCATGTGTGCAGTACCTTACGCCACAAATTTTCAGAGATTCACTGGTTATCCATAAGATGGTTCTTGATCTCCTCTGTTAAACACGTCTGCTTGTGCGTCATTGTAGTCCACTGCTTTGTGGTGGCTGCCACAGTTAAGTGGAGCACTTGCATAACTGTGGTTAAAATCACTATGGCAACAGCAGCCGGGAACGAAACAGTGTCAGCTTTTTTAGGGCATCAGTCACATCCCAGTTCATCAAAATATCAATACACCTGTCAGTCCTGATTCATTCATTAAATGAGCTCTGAAATCTTACAAGCACAGGTTGAGCGCTGCATTTTTACATACTCGCGTTATGTTGGTGCATTTTTTGTTTTATTATTATTGAAATCCCGTAATCCCATAAAAATGCTTTGCAAAAGACGCCCACACAATCTGATATTTGAGCTTCTTTGCTAAGATAATCTCAACATTCATCTTTAGGTTGCTCCATGTTTTACATGATTGAGTAACACATAATTATAATGTAAAAATGTTAGTCTGAAGTTTTGCATGTGGAGGATAGACGGGCCCCTAGCATTCGCCTCTTGGCTGTGCTCACTTTGAAGGACTTGCCCTTGACTTTTACACAGACAGAGATATGGCACATATGTTAGGAAAAACCCTGAACTCTCTATTTGTCTGTTTGTTTGAATTCTTGGAAGTGTTTGTGCTTCATTCTGTATATAAATTCTATTTTTTATTTCCTAAATCCGAGAGATTGCATGAAATCCTATTAAATCTTTTAATAAACCATGTATAAACTCACCAACACATTCTTTCATATACTCACAAATGAAGTACATAGTGTAAAAGACACTTCACACAATTTGGCGTATAAGCAAGCATGCTGTTACCTCAGGCTGTGAAAACAGAGCGGTGGCTGAAAGCAGCGAGTACTGTTACGGCCAAGGTACACCCGTGCTGTTTATTTTTCCTTGTAGGACACACCACCAAATGGCCAGACCCAAGTCTTTGTTATCAGTGTTTTAATTTCAACATAAATGTTTTGACTCAGCATATTTACCTGGAAGCTTCACTTGATGCATTCAAGATTTAAATCTTGTTTGTGAGGTTCATATGTGGCTTCACTCACCCAAAATAAAACACACTTGTCTCCAAAATGCACAGATTTGATTCATGATGATGTGAAGCTGAAGCTGCATATATCAGGAACATGGGCAAGCTGGTTTTGATGGGCGTTAAATTGAGCATGCATGACGGTGACGACCTCTGCTCAAAGGAGAGATGAAAGCTAGAAAGACAGAACAGATGAAGATGCAGACTGTCACCTGGACACCTGGGGGGAAAAATCTGGCATGATCAAGATGATGATGGTTGTGGAGATTAATCTCCCAAACCTGCATTAAAGTCTGTGTATGATTTGATTAGGCTTCAGCGTCCAGTGAGGTGTTTGTGTGTGCAACATGATGCACTACGTTATTTTTCAGGTCAGTTTGGAGGAGATTAGACAGATGTGCTTTATCCACAGGATTGTGATGATGCAACAGGGATACATGAAAACTTATTGTTGCAGATAAATACACAACACTCACATGAAGATGGACATGACAGCCATGCATACTGTAATTAATGTTGGCGCAGTCACCCCCTGTGACAGCTCTCGTTTGCTGGCCTGATTAGACTGACCAGGGTTTTAGTTTATGACATAACACAAATCAATGAGCTACAAATGTGAAATAAAACTGGGCATATAGTAATCTAGCAGCTCTATGAGCTAAACGGTGTTGCCAACAATGACTAGACTAACATGCAGTTATTAAATCATACCTATCACCCAAACCTCACAGCAGAATGTCTGACATAGCTTCCCAGAGCAAAATGCAGTCTAACAAGAAAAAACTAAAAAATTGCACATTAAATGTTATTTAATCTGATGACATTAACATTCAACATCTCTCTCCCAATAGATGCATTTCAACTAACAGTACTCATTTTCTAGTAGCTAGAAATTTAGTTTCAGGCCATGGTGTGTTGCCTCCACACTGAGGACTGTGGTTCAAGTTTAATAAAGCAAATAAAGTTTTATTTATTAAGCACTTTTCATACACAAAGTGCTTTCCATGTCAAAAACAATTTTTGAAAGTTAAAAACACAAGCCATCACACACTCAAGTTTATTACAGAACAACTTAGGACAAAAACACATGCAATCCTACTTTCTCTGTTTCACACACACACACACACACACACACACACAGAGTCTCTGAAGATGTCTATAAAAATAACAACATAAACGGGTAAATGTCTTGGCACCGATGAACCAGGTGAGGATTGATTTCTTAGGGATTCATCCACATTAAGAGCCACCCTACCCATGACCACAGAGGTCATTGCCACGGAAACCACCCAGGTCAGAGCAGACAGGGGCCCAGACTGCAACCATGAGTCAGTGCAGGGCCCCCAGCCACCCAGACAAGGACGGTCACCACGGCAACGACGCTGTAGTCAGAGCTGTATAGGTGTTGAATGTTTTTAACTATTAATTTTTCTTTATTGTGCCTTGGAGCAGAACTGCAGTGACACAAATAGAGAAAAACTTTTTGTTAGACTGATTTCAACTTTTTTGTTTTTTGTCACTGCCTGACCGCTGGAGCTTCTGGTGCAGTTTGTGTCTCACCAGCTGATCGAACCTTCCTCATCTCACCACATTTTTTCATGTTTTTTAACTCCCACACATGTGATCCTTTACTGTTTTACACCTATACCCAGCAAGTGTTTGAGTTTAGTGTTAGAAGTGAATAGGTGTGGTTAGATTTAGGGTGTTTTGTTCCATATGATACAGACTCATGGTAAGACAGTTATTAAAATCAACATGATTAAAGATTGTTGCATGCCTTGCGATGTCAGTCATGTCACTGCCCAATAAAAACATCAACCAAAGGTTACATTACTGTCTCAAAATGTCAAACCATGGATTTGTAAACCACTTCATATGGAACATTTTAAATATGACGTAGTTTCTAAAGAAAATGGGCTTGGATGATATTATACATGATTCAGGCGTATTCCTGTAACTTTCGTAGGTCTTAGTTTGCTTAAAGTCACGTGGTCACAAGCCTACACATGGCAACACCCTGGAAATACACCACATCTCATCATTTCCTACCATGGAAAGTGACACAGTTACATTTTGGACATGTGACCAATATAAAGCGTTATTACACGTTAATGTTGAGATCAGACGTCACCTTAGCATTGCTGTTGTTTGGGATTGATGTTTAATCATTCCCTTGTGTTTCCTTGCTTGTCTTTCCATGAATTCCATCTTGTCTGTAATGTCCTTTTTTTAGATTTTGAACTGTGACCTTTTCTTTTGGTTTTTCATGAGCTTGAATCTTTGGACTTTAACCTTCTCTGGTGTGATGTGTTTGGGTCCTCTCCTCTGAGTTAAACATCAAATACTTGCACACATAACACCTAGCCCCTAGGAGGGGAACAGGTCATTACTTCATTCATAATAGAAGTAAATCAATAATTCTGTTATTTGAGTTTTTTATTTGTTTTATTGTTTTTTTAGCAGGGACATTTCACAATCACACAATTGCACCAGAGTTAGCTCAGAGCTCATTTGCACCTGCAGTCTCTGGACAGGTAAACAAACAACAGTAAATACAAAATAGAAAAAAAGGATATTACATAAAACAGTTGACAAACTATTTAAAACCAAAATACAGATACAGATAAGACTATATAAAGCTAATACAGCATAATACAGTCGAAATAACATTGGTAGAAAATATAAACTGTTTGAAGCATGAATAGTGAAATAAATCATATTTAAAGGCCCTGCATTAGTTATGGTGGTGTCTTAAAGAGACCGAGCCCTGAGTGGAATTCAAGAGAGTAAAATTAGTGCCTACAGTCTTGTATTTTAGTCGAAGTTGAGGTCATTTTTTAAACAATGCCAGACCCTCTGATATCGACTCCACTTTCCCATCACTTTTACAGAAAACACTGATTTTCCCAGGGTTATTCTCTTAAACTTTGGTATCCAGTCTCCCCTTGAGGTCGCTCTGGTTCTCATCCTCACAGTTCTACCACTGTCCAGTACGGGTTTAAAAACATTTACATAGTAAAAAGTTTCTAAAGTTATGAAGGTTTTATATATATATATATATATATATATATTTAGAATATTACAGCGGTGACATTCCCTTGGTTTTTTTATCTAATATTTGTAGGAAGAGACAGATGAACATGGTTTGAGGATGGTCACCCTGCTTGGGACCAAAGTTTATGCTTTGTTGCGTGTAACGTTTATCCACTGCAGTGTGTATTAGCATCACCCTACTGCCTGTTTTACATGTTACCACCTATCACGAGAATGACCTGGGTTTTGTTTAGTATGGATATAATATTTAAGATATGGCACTAAAGGTAAGGGTAGCTAAGGATTGTGGGTATATCATTGGTGTTGCATGTCTTTTAGTTCTCAATCAAATTTAGTAGTGATTACTAGAATAATTAAAAATTCTGGGAAGTAATGGTTATTACAGTTTAAACTGTACAGTGGACCATAGAAATATGTACTTGTAGGATATGTAGTGACAGTTAACATATTTCAATCTGGACTGGACTGATTTTTCCATTCATTTGGAAATGGTGTTAAATTCTCTGAAAGTATAATATAAATACATGCTAAACATAAAGTAACATTGTATAAGTCAGACATGTAGCTAATATGAATATTGCTCACATACTCAGAAAGATTAAAACAATGCATACAAGTTAAACAGATTTTTTTTTTTAAATCTACAGACCGATTTGTTTCTTGAAATAATTTAATATGAAAAAACATCCAGTATAACAGCATGATGTAATAGAAGCTAGTTATTTTTGCACGAAGATAAAACCGTGTCATAACCTCAGTCCAATCTAAATCATTTAGCTCATCAAATCCCTGCTCTCAACTCAGCTAAACCCCTATTCATACTTAAAGGTCACACCTATAGCAATGAATACAATCAATCTGATTGTTTAGGAAACCATGAAATGTCAAAACAAGGACTGGACTTGGACTGTTTGTTTTGTCCCAGAAATTTCCAGAGAAATTGACAATAAATGCAAGAGAGGGAGGGCAAGAATCAAGCCAAGACGCAATTAGAGTGTTACATAACTGCAGCAGTGACGCTGTCTACCAGGCACGGGACCTTGAGCTGGCCCAAGGCTCCTGTTCTACCCACAGCATGCTGGCCCACCCTGTCAAACCTATTTACACTGACCTCCTAATTCCTGTAATGAGCCATAACATGCACAAATTAACACTCTTTATTCAAGCTCACCCATGACGGTCAAACAAAGGAAGACTGCCTGCCCTAACTGATCAGGTTGTGGGTGTTCGTGTGGCTTAGTGTTACAGTGCCAGGGCTCGGCTGGATTAGTCAGGGATTACAGCATTTTGGGCTTAAGAGGGAAATAGATAAATGCTGTGAATACATAAAACCATCGTGAAACACTTCTTATTGTAAGTGACTGCCAAAAAGAGCTCGTCCACAGTCTGACATGGTTTCAGTGATAAAGATGTGCCAGACATGGTGTTTTCTTATGAAACCATTAGCTCATAGTGCATCTCTTTCTTTCCAAGTTTCCTGGGAGTCTCTTTACCCTCTGATACTGCTGCCATTTCCTGCTTCCCATGACTCTGTCCCCAGTTGCAA
Organism: Rhadinocentrus ornatus; assembly: GCA_037177495.1. Lineage (NCBI taxonomy): Eukaryota > Metazoa > Chordata > Actinopteri > Atheriniformes > Melanotaeniidae > Rhadinocentrus > Rhadinocentrus ornatus. The sequence continues at coordinate 33,771,756 of JBAMHW010000003.1, forward strand.
GTTGCATAAGCCCCTCATTATGCATCATCAGTTTATGCATGTATGTTTGTTTTTAGATTTTAGGTGCATGTGTGTATTTTCAGCTGGAATCAGGGTGCTGACAGACAAACCCCTTTCAGCTCATGTCATGACCTTTGTTATTTACGTTCACTCGACTCTAAAAAATAAAACTAGCACAACTAGAACAACCCAAATGAACTGATGTGCTTGTAGCTGCAGCATCGATGTGTGTGTGTGTGTGTGTGTGTATGTTCCTGTCCTCCCATCCCTCAGGCACATTGCTCAACCGTGTCACCCTGCACAACATCACTATGTAAAGGCATATGTGTCTGGTTAAGTGTAGGTGAAAGTCAGTGTGGTGTGTAATTTCTTATGAAAACGAGGCCAGAACACAATCTAATGTGATGTGGATATGACAGCAGCAGTCTGGGAGGGAAACGCTCATTTAAATAACACTAAACAAGTTTGCTTTTGCTTCTCAAATCTTTAAAACAAATGGAGCATATGATTAACAGGCGTGTAGCATTACTTTTCATTAAGAAAGAAAAAAAGTCTCTTTTTTAGTTTGACTTATGTAAGCCCTGTCTCATTATTTAATACACCTCATTGTAGTAATGATTAGAACTACACTACAAGCAAGATTTAAGGCCTTGCTTTGAAGTAAGAATATTCCTGACCAGGCCTTTTTCATAAAACGTTCCTTGTTATGGTGGTTTCTGTAGTAAATATAGCAAAACATGCTAAATATGCAGTAATAGTAATAGTAGACATTAGCTTTTACTTACTTTTATCCTCCTCAGACCAGAACTCTGTATCATTTGCCAAACTGGAGAAGCTGTATTAACCTGTTCCTGTTTTGCATCCGTACTATGTGAAACCATGGCAACCAGGGCATGACATTAACTGGATTTCTCTTGAGCTCTTCCCTCTCTATCTAGCCTCAATGGGGTGGGGATGGGGAAGTTTTTGCTTGAATTGCTGCACAACCTCCTATCTCTCCTGGGTGGGGTGGGTGGCTGTTGATCTCAAGCTCGGCTCCTCTACCAGAGTCCTGGGAGCTTGAGGGTCCTATGCAGTATCTAAGCTGTTCCTAGGACTGCACTCTTCTGGATGGAGTTGTCTGATTGTTCTCCAGGTATCTGTTGGAACCACTTCTCCAATGTGGGGGACACGGGACTATGCCGGCTACACCTGCACCTGGGGTCCTCCCTGGTGTGGTAGATCTGGGCCTCCATTGCCCTGGTACTCAAGGCTTGCTCCTGTGTTGCCATGATAAGCCCTTCTGTGCTGTCCTTCGGTCCAGCCCTCTCTAGCCATTGGTAGGGCTTGTTCCTCAAAGACATTCTCCTCCAGGTTCCATTGCCTGAGGCATTCACTCTGTTCTTCATCCCTTGGGGCCACCTGCCTGACGTATTCATGAAGCTTGGATGCTTCATCTTGGATAGTGGCCTCACTAGTCCTCAGACTCCCTCTTTGCACTTAGTGTATAGGCTCTGGACCCTTGATTTGGGTTGGAACCCTCCATGGATGGCGAACAATTTCTGTGTTTTAACATCTGTGGTCTGAACTTCCTCCTTTGGCCAGCTTATTATCCCAGCAGGGTATCTGATCACTGCAGGGCATAGCTGTTAATTGCCCATGTTCTTGCCATTGAGCTGACTTCTCAAAATCTGCTATTCTGCCCTCTGGGAGTGCAATGCCCTCAGTATGGATTACCTTCCCTCTCTTCGTTACCATTCGGCTACATTTCTCTAGTCCACATGACATTACGATGTCCCTGCTATAGATCCTGATGGTGTGGATCAGCAAGTTTCACTCACTTTTTGCGTACAGCTGGATGTCAGCCATGTAGAGGAGGTGCCTGATGGTGGCCCCATTCCTGATTCCCCATAGCCAGACTTGTTTAATTGGCTGAGGGGGTTCAGGCCCATGCAGAACAGAGAGGCAGGAGCAACTCGCTCAAAGTTGGCCTCAAGGGTGGTCTGCCACAGCCTCATTGAGTTTGCAATGAGGCCTATTAGTGTTGTTGAACTTCCAGGGTCCATATTCTATTCTATTCTATTCTATTCTATTTTACAGTCATGTAGCAGACACTTTCATCCAAAGCGACTTACATCTGAGAGTAAGAACAACACAAGCAAGAATTCAAACAGGATGGGACGTCATAATGACGTAGTAGTCAGACTGCTGTGAGTCCAGTTGGACCCAGCTGCTGTAATCTTATACTAAAGGCAGTACTTGTTTTTTTTTTTTTGTTTGTTTTTATTAAGTCCTTTGTTTAAATACAAGATCACAACTTCATCACACAATATCATCTCGGGCATTAGTGCAGCTTATTCAGTACCATATATATATATATATATATATGAGCCATACATGCCAAAAGCAGCCAAATTAGGCCTATGGGTCTGGGTGGGATTTGCACCCTGATTTTATTTCATAGTGAAAGTAGACTTATCCTTACACTTATTTTAAAATCTAGTGTGGATTTAAATAAACTCATGTCTGCTTAGCAAACAATCTGTATGTTAATGTTTGTTTTTAAGCACCCAAGCTTGAGGCATGATGTGTCCTCTGGTTTTACCTTATTCAAATGGTGTTATCTGCTTTTTTTGCATGGTTCGGGGCTCTGTGTATTACGTAAAGTACAGGTTACAGACAGACACAGTGTCCACTGCAGAGATACACAGGTGTACCTTTACTGCAGGGGTTAGGGTTACTTTTTTGTTAAGTCTAAAAATATTTAAATCACATTTAATTGCACTGGTACCGATCATTGTCCTGGGGGAATGATTGCACATTAAGCATTGCTGACAACCAGTTTCTAATTCGCTTATAAAAACTACAATACTAAGAAAAGTAGGACTTGTATTGAGCATATCAAATTAGAGTTAACCACAATTAACTGACAGTAAAGACTGTTTGTTGGATCTCCAACATAGTAGACCATTGAAAATGCTGTGAAAAGCAGAGACTGGAAGGGAGCTGTGTGGTATTTCTGTGTCCTCACCTCTGTGTTAGTACTCTGCTCTGTGGTCATTATGTAACCACATGAACAAATGTCTCTTTATCTAAGGCAAAATGAGTGGCCTTCCAACCTCTCCTTATTCTGTGTGCGTGATTTCTATGTAAAAGCAAATCAAGTGATGGGTGACAGCAGGCCTGGATTCAGTGCTAAGACTGTACATGTGACTGAAAGCTCAAGTGGGCTTTGTTGTTTTATTACAAGTCAGAGGCAAAATGTGCCACTAGCACTGTGTTCACCATTCAGCAAAGCTTTCGTTGACCAAATGATAAACACTCAGCTTCACATCAATGCAGGACTGTAATTCAAATAAATCTCTTCAACATCATCCTTTCCATGCCAGTGCTTTCAAAAAAAGTTAATCTTTACAATGTCACACATACACACTTATCAGCCTGTCCAAGCATCACAACTGAATCAACAGTGACCTCTAGTGGTAAAAACTGGTGAAAGGCCGTGAAATACACTATTTCATAGGCTCACATTAGTCTCACATATATTTTGAGCTTGTAGATTAGTCAGTCAGTCATTTTCTGTACCGCTTGTTCCCATTAGGGGTCGCGGGGTGAGCTGGAGCCTATCCCAGCAGTG
>JBAMHW010000003.1:33777766-33788949 GCA_037177495.1 Rhadinocentrus ornatus
ATGCAGGGAGGACTAAGCTGTCCAACCTAGACAGATGCAGGGAGGACTAAGCTGCCCAACCTAGACAGATGCAGGGACGACAAACTTGTCCAAACCTGTAAGACCTGCTGCAAAGATTTTCATCGTCGTTTCTGACCGTGACTGATATTTGCATATATATGCATACAGAGTTTTTCTTTTTTTATATCTTTGTGATATGTTTGAGTTATTTCTTTTTTCTGCATATTTTCCTCATTTGTCATCAGTTAAAACTTGCTGCTCTGGTGCTGAGAGTGAGAATGTGTTCCCCACTACCATGTGTGTGTGTATCTGTGTGTATGTATCTGTGTGTCTGCACATAATCTTATCCTACAGTTTTGTATATTTTTTATTATGTAAAGCACTTTGTGCTGTATTTCTTTTGCATGAAAAGTGCTATATAAATAAAGCTTTGACTGAAAACATTTTAAACCGTTTCAGTGTTTCACTCTTTGTTTGAAATTCCCACAACCCAATGAAGACTGGACACCAACGAACAGACATTTCCTGTCATATGCAACTGCAACTATATTTTTAATGCACCTTAAAAACAACAAAGTACTACATTGTGCACATAACATTATATGATCCAGCAGCTTTAAAGCACGTGTGTTATAAATGTATGCAAGAATTTATAAAATAAAGTTTAAGGAAAACATTCAGATTAAACAAACATTTAATCAGTTGTTAATATACTAGTATTATAAGTCTGGTGTTATAAACCAAACTGATATTGAGATGAACTACACCTTTTAACTATTAGAAGAGAGGAATTCTTTAGATTGAAGCTTCATGACCAATTCAATGTTAGTATTTTTTTTTTATGTGCAGGGTAACTTTTACTTTAAGATTTTAACTTCTAATTAAGCTTCAAATGTGGGAATTTTGAGAAAAGGGGGTTGGACGCTGATTTAATAGTTGCAGTAGATGGCACTGTCACAAAAGCATTAGAGGCCTGAAAGTGTGAGTCCAGAACTGTGGGTCTGAATCTGCAGGTCTCCGGGTCTGCAGACAGACACCTGCAGTAACATGAAAGAGTGATGCAGAGGGTGGGAGGAGTCCCCAGTGATGAAGGTGGCTTTCCTCAGTCAGAGGTGGGCTGTTCTGGTTACCTTATTACCTGATTTATTATCCGGGAGAGTTTTGTTTTGGTTGTAATAATGAGGAAGTTAAACCAGCATCAGATGTTATAGATGAGGGTGGATTTAATGAGTGATCCATAAACCTGGGTTTAAAAGTCTTTGCTGATGTTAGAAATTGTCAATTTTCTGATCAGATTAAGACGTTGTGCCTTTTTGTAGACAGAATTAGCATCCTGTAAAAAAGAACAGACAGGACTCGACCTCTGTCCCAAGATACCTAAAACTCTGCACATGTCTTCACTAGCTGATCATGGATCAGTGGTTAGAACAAGTAATAAGTTTTCCTTTCTGGAACCACAGCGCAGCTCCTTGGTCTTGGAGATGTTAGCTCTGATGGGCTTTCAACAAGGTTTAGACCAGACCATGGACCTCTTGCTGGTACTCTCTCACTGCTTGGGAATCAGATGTGCTACCAGGGCCATGTCATCCGCATATTTGCAGTTAACCCTAGAACCCAATGTGACAAATTTGATACATACAGTTCAACAAAATCCTGTTGAACACAATCTGATATGTCTTTTGCCCCGTAAAGATACCAGAAAGCAAAAGATTACACTATAATATTTTTTACATGGTAATTAATGGTAGATATATATATATATATGTGCGTTAAAAAAGGGAAAACATAAATAAAAAGAAAGAAAAATAAAAGAAAATTAATTGACTTTTCTTGACATTTTTTTTCATGGGACAGGCCTTAAAGGGTTAAATTTAGTTGTACTTGTTACAATGATAGTAAAGTATATTCTGATTCTGATATCTTTCTCATAATTTTGTTGGTTCTGTAATTGTAATTCAATTGTCTTCCCAGCTTGTCAGTCATTTACCTTCACAGCTCCTCAAATAAACTATGTTCATGCTTCAATACTGTATGAGTACCTTTTTGCAATTTTAAGGTTATTCTTTGAAGTTATAACACAATTCTTTCATGCTTTTAATTATTTTATACTTTATACTCTTACTGTGAAATTTTAAAAATCCTAAGCATTTTATAAAAACCTCTTTAAAATTTCTAGTTTCCAGCAAGTTTAGCCAAGATTATTCAGCTGACCACACTCAGTCCTCGGGGTTCACATAGATTTTAAATAAAGTGACATTTTTGTATTTGTTGTAGTTAGATTGATATTGTAGCCTTTTAATGTGATGTAAAGTAGAAAATGAAGAGAACAGAGCTGATTGGCATCAGTTCATCCGCGGATCTCATTCATACTTGAGCCACACCTCCGTCAGAGGGACGGGGTTGAACCAACTTCAGATCACTGCTCTGCACTGGGGCGCCCCCTGGAGGATGGGAGGGTTTTGCGTTTGCAGTGGGTTATTATTATTATTAACCTTTCAAAAAAAATACGTTTTGTTGTCAGATTCCATTCAGTTAACTATCTTGAAGAAAGCATGCTGACAGATAAGGTGGCACGCGGCCTGTGGCGTGCAAAACGTCTCGTGAGTGTGTCTCAGAGTAGTGACGTGTGTCAACGGCTTGTCTGGTGACGTGTCTCTCCGCTCTCTCTTTCCCTCACGGAGCGGCTGATGGAGCCACACTGACTCCACTGCTCACTTAAACTGGTACCAGCTACACGGCAGGAGTCGGTCTACGGACACCATGGGGAGTACGTGTCCTTCTTTCCTACTAAACACGTATCGGGGTGATAAAAAAAATACCTGCTGTGTTTTTAGATTTCCTGCAATAATGGTCATTCAACGCCAGTAGCGAAGCTACTAGCTAACCTTGGGCAGGTTAGGTGGTATGTTGAGCTAGCGCATAACGGGAACAAGTCTAAAACAAAAATTGGTTTTGCCTTTATTAATGAATGTTTAATTAATTTGTGTTATAGTTTAGCTAATATTGGTCAGGTTTAGAATGTGTACATTATTATACTCGTCACAATCTGTGTTTAAATCATTTCTTCATTTGTTTTGCGTCTCGCTAATGTTAATAAAAGCTCATCTATAACAATGTGTGATATTTATAAAAGACATTTTGATTTCTTCTAACTTTCCTGTCATTTTATTGAAATGTTAATACACTGACTGTTGTGTGAGACCAATCGAGCTTGTATGACATCAGTTGTCAAAGCCAGGTTCAGTGATTGACTGTGCTGATCAAAGTAGAGCCAATATTTAAAAATGTCAACACAACGCATGTCAGTGGCTTTCAACCTTGCTCAGATTAATGTTCCAACATCTAGTTTGATTTTTCTGTTGAAAAGCTAACCAGAACGTCATGTTTATCTTTGCTGGCATCTGTTTAGCTGCTGGTTAGTGATGGCGTACGTTTTCCCTGCTAGTAAGAGTTACTGAAAGGAGAGCTGCTTAGTTATTTAGCTTTTTAACATGCTTTTGTTTTGTTATGCAGTTAAATTTCTGGAAGTCATCAAGCCTTTCTGTGCAGTCCTGCCAGAGATTCAGAAACCAGAAAGAAAGGTATGCTTTTTTATTTTAATGTGATCGTAAATTTTTATGGCACATGTGGCTGAAAATGAATGATTTCTTATGTACTCCTTTTATTTTTAACCTTGCAGATTCAATTTAGAGAAAAAGTACTATGGACTGCCATCACGTTGTTCATCTTTCTGGTGTGCTGCCAGGTTGGTATCCAGTGTTGACTGACAACAAGCCTGCTTGTGCTACTCTTGGCACCAGTGTTTCACATCTCCTGTTCTTGTTGCTTCAGATTCCTCTGTTTGGCATCATGTCATCAGATTCAGCAGATCCCTTTTACTGGATGAGAGTGATCTTGGCTTCTAACAGAGGTACCTGTATATGTCAAATATGTTGTCACACACAGGTTGCAGTGCTCTTTTATTTTCTGTGTAGCTCAGCAATGAAGGCAAACTAATGCTAGAATTCTTATCAAGCGCTCCTTTATCTCACACCTCATGCCAAAGATCAACCGTTTTAAACTCTTTTGAGATTTTGAGTTTCTTACTATTGTTGCTCTCTCCTTTGTTTACCAGGTACTTTGATGGAGCTCGGTATCTCACCCATCGTCACCTCAGGCCTCATCATGCAGCTGCTGGCTGGTGCTAAGATCATTGAGGTGGGAGACACTCCAAAGGACAGAGCTCTTTTCAATGGAGCTCAGAAATGTAGGTTTAACTTTCACATTTCTGGAGCTTGTCATATAACTTTTGAAGCCTTAAAGATGTTTTACTTTGATACTTTGAAGTTGTTTGAAGCTTGTGTCCAGCTGTGCAGCAACTGTCCCTGCAAGATTTCTAAGTGCTTTGGTTTTTGCAGTGTTTGGAATGATCATCACCATTGGACAGGCTATTGTTTATGTAATGACTGGCATGTATGGCGATCCTTCAGAGATGGGTGCTGGGATATGCTTGCTCATCATCATCCAGGTAAAGATGATGTTGCTGCTGAATTCCATCATATATTACAAATAGTGAAGCATTAATCAATGCTGTTGCACAGATTTTCCGGTTCTGTTGCGTTTCTGTAGAATGAGTGAAGCATGATTTTGGAGGATTTCTTTTATTTTAGGAAGTAGATGTAGAATGTGAGGCTTGCACACGTTAGACAAGCATTAAGTGCTATAATTTGCACTCTGCACCTCATCGTTGTGCTGTGTCTCAAAACAAGTCTGCCTGTGTTTTCAGCTTTTTGTTGCGGGTTTGATAGTCTTGCTGCTGGATGAGCTTCTACAGAAGGGCTATGGTCTTGGATCTGGTATTTCTCTCTTCATTGCCACCAATATCTGTGAGACCATCGTCTGGAAGGCTTTCAGCCCGACCACTGTCAACACTGGGAGAGGTATTAGCACTGGGAAACATGTAAACACTGAGGAATGAAAAAATGAGATGCCACTCATCTATGTTACCGTGACTAACTTTGTAAATCCTTTTACTTTTGTCCAGGTACGGAGTTTGAGGGAGCCATCATCGCTCTCTTCCATCTGCTGGCTACCCGCACAGATAAGGTGCGCGCTCTGAGAGAAGCCTTCTACAGGCAAAACCTTCCCAACCTCATGAACCTCATTGCCACTGTCTTTGTGTTTGCAGTGGTCATATACTTCCAGGTAAACTTAGTACTTTGTTTTATCTGCTTTTATCGTGCCAGAGGAGTTTGGATTACCAGTGTTTTACTCAATATCTGTTACTTTTTTAGGGTTTCAGAGTAGACCTGCCCATCAAGTCAGCTCGTTACCGTGGTCAATACAATACCTACCCCATCAAACTGTTCTACACCTCCAACATCCCAATCATTCTGCAGTCTGCTCTGGTCTCCAATCTGTACGTCATTTCGCAGATGCTGTCAACACGTTTTAGTGGCAACTTCCTGGTCAATCTTCTGGGCACCTGGTCGGTATGTATTTTATAGGTGTCTTTTAAACATTTGTATCAGGTACATTAAGGCTACACAGGGAGCATCTTCTTGTGGATGAGTTTATCTCACTCATAAGATCTTTGTGTACAGGACGCTACAAGTGGAGGACCAGCTCGGGCCTACCCAGTGGGCGGTCTCTGCTACTACCTTTCTCCTCCAGAGTCTTTTGGTTCTGTTCTGGATGACCCAGTTCACGCCGTCATCTACATCGTCTTCATGCTTGGGTCCTGCGCCTTCTTCTCCAAGACCTGGATTGAGGTCTCAGGATCCTCTGCCAAAGATGTAAGTGTGTTTGTGCAGCTGGGTACGGTGAGATCTTTGTCATGGTCTATTATTTGAACATTTTTGCTGAACTCATGCTGTGTGTTTTAGGTGGCAAAGCAGCTAAAGGAGCAGCAGATGGTAATGAGAGGACACAGAGAGACCTCCATGGTCCATGAACTTAACAGGTACAATGCAAATGCTGAAATAGTCTCAGAATTCATGTTTGGAACTTGCACCATAAAAAATGCTGTTTTATTCAACATGTATTTGTGATTTGGTTTCTGCAGGTACATCCCCACTGCGGCTGCCTTTGGAGGGCTCTGTATAGGAGGGCTGTCTGTCATGGCAGACTTCCTCGGTGCCATTGGATCGGGTACAGGAATCCTCTTGGCTGTGACCATCATCTACCAGTACTTTGAGATCTTTGTCAAAGAACAAAGTGAAGTTGGCAGTATGGGAGCACTTCTCTTCTAATTGGATGAAAGAAAAAAAAAAGCCAATCTTCTGACACACATCAGACACAAACAATCCACCCCCCTTCTTTTTTTTTTCTTTTTTTTTTATTTGTTTTTATTTTGGCTGTTTGCTCAATCAGTGTAATTTGCAGCTGGAATATGTAATTGTACTCCACCACCTTTGTTCGCCACTAACCTGCTCTCACCTGAGGAAACTACTTTGGTTATTTGCAGGGTTGTGCTTAGTATTGAGTCAATCCTTTTATTCCAGTAGCAGTTACCCATCTCCATAAGCTCCCTAAATCCCCACTGATTGTCGCAGGAGCTGAAGAATGCTTAAAAGCACACATGTGTAAGGGGCTGTCTTTGACTTACCTCAGGCATTTTTCTTTGTAGCATGTTCAAGGAACACTAAGACAGCAGCAGTATGTTGATGCTCCTCTCTAGCTGAAAGCACCGTGCCTGGACATTGGGGGGGGAGGTGATAGAAACCATGTCATGTTCATTGCCCAGCAATCCTGCCTGAGGTTTCTAAGGACCCAGAGTAGGATGTGAAAAGCATAAATGAAATATGCTTGTACTCCTGATAACGTTCAGGTAATCTCAGACCAACTGCTGGTGGTTCTCATTGACCTTATTTTATTTTAAACCGTGGTCTATGTTTATATTCACGCTGGTCTTACCCAGGGCAGAGTGTTTGTCCTCCGTCTCTGGGCCCTCAAAGGAAAGTATTTTTTTCTGTGTTGTCATGCTGTTTTATTCCTAGACTGAATCGCTGCACAAAACTGCCGAGATGGTCGGGATAAGGGTGGGTTTGATAGGGCTGAAAAAGGGGTTTCGGTTTTTGTTTTTACTTTATGTAACAGACATAATTGTGTTATTAAAAAAAAAGAATTTCTTTTCCAAGATGTGTGAAAGTTTTTGTCATTCCTGTCTTATTGTTTTGCTAGCAACTGGATGAAAAATCAGGGAAAACTTTGTGGGGTTGATGCAAAACTGCTCCATGATGCTATAGCAATCAGTGAAAGGCAATGAATTAACTAGCACCTCCAGCTTTAATTTCCTTACCTAAACTCTTAAAGTTGTTAGCACTCTAGGAGATGACCTCCTGTACTGTCTTGTGAGAAGCTAAATGCACCCAAAACTGGTAAAATGGTCATTTAGAGAAGGTACGAAGCAACCAGGTGCTGCTAATCAATAGAATGTGATTAAAGTGAGCATCAATGTGCAACCCTTTGAGTATAGTAGTTTGAAGGAGCTGGTTTGGAGCATTCAAGTATGTTAACACAATGCCAAGGAGGAAAGACATCAGTAACAGTGTTAAAGATGTAGTGTTAAAAGGCTTTTCCCAAACTATGGAGTCCATTAGTTGAAAATAGAGGTACAGCTGTCAGTCTTCCCAGGAGAAGATATCCTGGTCAGGTGATCTTAAGGTCAGGTTTTGCAATGCTCAGAGAATTTTTTTTTTTTAATCTACACGTCAAACTCTTCAGACCTCAGCATGTTAAATGTGTGTTATTATATTATGGTTTACAAAAAGAAAAAACACGTCTTTTCTCCTAAAGGAACATAGCTACAAGGCTTAGGTTGGCATCTAATTTTGTGATTAACTAAATTTTAAGACCTGTTGGAGAGCATATTTTTCTCTGGTCCGGTATGTAAAACCTTAGAGTTCAGAAGGGGTATACTCTCTTTTTTGGATGACTGTAAAATGCCTTGAGTGGTTTTTCAGCTGTTGTAAAGGTTTTTTTTATGGAGACATTTAAATTTAAACGATTCCCAAATATGTTAATTCTTGCACTTCCATTACGTATAAGTTAGCGGGGGAAAAAAGAGAGAAACACGCGTTGACATTTCATAAACGTTTGTGGAAATGACGTCATCGCTGTGCGCCCGCATGTGGACGGATCACAGAGAGGCTGTGGGACGCCGGGAACACTGTCAAATGAAATCTTTGGAGTTGAATCGTCTGTCTTACTCTGGTCATTATCAAGGAGGACGAGGCCTGGCAGCCGTAAAACAGACCAGCTGACATGTCGTATTGCAAGCAAGACGGTAATCTGAATCTTCTTTTAACTCGTTTTCCCTCCATGATTTGGCAATGTCAGGGTGCTAACCTGCTAGGCTAACACCTACAAACATCCAATTACAAGGCTTTTTGATGGCTAGCTAGGACGTACTGGGAAACGGAAAATCTCTGGTTTTTAAGTGGATTTCATTAGGAAAAAAACGGCTCTTAAGATTTTATGAGTTAAAGTCCTTATTTCTGCATTAATATAAACGCGAAGCTAGTAGTATTCCTGTGTTTTAATCAAGTTAAAGCAGCATTGTGGCCCGAGGAGGAGTCATGTTATATGTAACAGCAGTTTCAATTTAAGGTTTAAAATTTTTAATTTGTTCCAAGAAGAACCGAAATTGACACCCCTTAAGGTAGATCTTATGAGTTTACTTGATCACTATTGTTGATGCTCTCTATTTCTTTGTCTGCTAAGGTAAGGATCGTATCATTTTTGTGACCAAAGAAGACCACGAGACACCCAGCAATGCTGAGCTGATCGCAGATGACCCCGATGATCCCTATGAGGAGCAGGGTTAGTAGTCTGGGTAGACCTTGCTTTTTCATAATTGTTACCTGTACTTTTTTTCAGGATTGGAAACAATGATGCTGATTTTTATTTAATTTAGTTTCTTAAACAGCGGCTGATTGCTGCTGTCTCCCATTTTCTCTAATGCAAATAAAACACACCTGCTATTTTATTTGCTTTCATATCGCACGATGGGTTTCCAACTTGTAAACATCTTATTTTGTTATCCAGTAATGTAGTTAAGCCCTTTCCAAACATGAGATTAACAATTGTTAAAGTAATTTTATCCAGTCCGATTTTGACGTAATGTTTCCCAAGCTTCCTTCATTCAGATCAGTGAAAGGGATAATAAAAGCCACAGGGCATGCCCTTTTTCTTGCCTATTTCTGTGATTGTACAGTTCATTAAGTGAGGTGTAAAACTAAAGTATTTATAGAAATAATCATATTACTACAACAATTCCTATTAGCGAACAGTAATAGTAGTTGTGTAAAATGTAGTGGCACTGGAACTCTTTCTAGAGTTGCAGCTTTCTCATATTGTGCTATATTTTCATATAAACACGTAGCATTTGTTAAACAAAAGGAGCAGTTATTAAAGCTTAATGAAGATGCAAATATTTTTATATTACTTTTAAACATGCCTCTTTTTCACTTTGCTCAGATGCTGAGAAAAAACTCATTGCTGCAGCCAATTATCATCGGTGAAACCCTGGAAAGGGAAGCTTTCACAGTGCTGCTAGCGATTCAATCATTTTATTAAGTATTTCTTTAATAATACAATCTGTTCTGTTCCGCCGAACCCCGTTTCTTCTCTGTACTTTCATTTGTCACTCGTGCAGTGACGGTGCAACAGTGAAAATTGTCTTTGTTGTAATTGGAAATAATAACATCATCATGGCAGACGGAAATCTTTGATATGAGATGACCAAAACTGAAATGTGGCATTATCTGTTTTTTTTATAGGTCTGATCCTGCCTAATGGAGAAATAAACTGGAACTGCCCGTGTCTGGGTGGCATGGCCAGCGGACCCTGTGGCTCTCAGTTCAAGGAGGCCTTCTCTTGCTTCCACTACAGTGAGGAAGAGGTGAAGGGCTCTGAGTGCATCAACCAGTTCCGTGGCATGCAGGAATGCATGCAGAAGTACCCCGAGCTATATCCTCAGGAAGAAGATAAAGAAACCTCCCCGGAGGCAGAATCCGAATCTGGCTCTGCTTCTGCTGACAACTCTGCCTTATTGTCCAAGAATGACTCTATACCATCCACTTCAGCGGCTTCATCTGACAGCATGTCCTCTACAAACAACCAGTCTGCCAGCTAAAGCCAGCCAGCACATCATCAGTGACTCTCCATGAGCATCTCTGATTGGCCTGTTGGAGTCTCAGAGATCATCTGTGACACTCACTGGAAACATTTCCATGATAACTGAGGTAGACCAGCAGAAATGGTAGCGTGTGGTCAAAGATAAATGCTGCTGTGGTTTCTGAGCTCTTCACAACTGATTAGTAATCTGATTACTGAGAGTGAGCGAAGCTGTTTACTGCAGGGTGATGTGCTGCAAGATTCACAATATGGTAAAAGAAGGTAATTTGCTGTGGACTAGCTTTTCAGTCGGAGTTTTTCTCCTGTTGGCTGGTCAGAAGGGTAATTTAAAAACTGATTAAAACTACTTGTCAAACACTTGACAAATTCAAGCTGATATCTTTTGAGATGAGTAAGGTTCATCTTTTGTTTTTACTTCAATATAGACCCATATAATTCTGTCTTCAACTTTATTTTCAGCACTTAAAAGACCAAAACATTTAGCAAGAGAGCAGGGCTGCTGTTCAAACCAGAGTTTACACGTTCTCATGTTTGTAACCGTGCTCGTTGTCTCGTGGAAACTTGAAGGTCTCCATCTGGCGCCGTGGAAACAACGTCCTTTAACTGTCTTTCTGGATGTGACTGCATAAATGCTTTTGTTGTCCCAACACTGTCTGGAGTTGTCAGTTGGATGCTGTGGTTATCTCTCTGTCATTCAAGCTTTAAAGGTGTGAAAGTTTTCACAAAAACGTCCAGATTAAATTGTTTGTCTGACAGTTTTTATCGTTTTTCTGCTCGTATGAAAACATCGAACGGCATCCCTCAATTTTATGTATAATGAATATTTACATTTATTAGTTTATGAGAGAGAGATGGCAGGAGGAGGGTGACGGGCAACCAAAGGTCCTGTGGAGAATGTAACCGGGGACGCTGCCTCAAAGCTTACACCGTATTAAGTATTTCTAAACTTCTGTAGGCCACTTATGTTCTAAATAATGGGGGTCATTATCTGTACCGCTTGTTCCCATTAGGGGTCGTGGGGTGAGCTGGAGCCTATCCCAGCAGTGTTTCAGGTGAAAGGCAGG
>JBAMHW010000003.1:33810514-33838538 GCA_037177495.1 Rhadinocentrus ornatus
TGTCTCTCACAGTGGACATGCACCTACCATGAAAATTTCAGACCCTCCATGTTTCTAAGTGGGAGAACTTGCAAAATGGCAGGGTGTTCAAATACTTATTTTCCTCACTGTATACATAAATAATATAACTGTTGCCTTGATCTATTACTGCAGGTATTACTGGACAAAAGGGGACTTGTATGTCCGAGCTGTGAACACAGAATTCATGTATGGAAATGAGTATCTTGGTAATTCTAATCGCCTGGTCATCACTCCGCTCACTCACAGGTAAGCTTTGATAGTCTATCTACTGATTTTGCAAGGATGCACAACTCTACATTGAATAGTAAATTTATGTCTCTTTCAGATGTTACTTAACCATGACGGCAGCTCTACACCTGAAGCTTGGAGGTGCACTTGTAGGTCCAACAGGGACGGGAAAGACAGAAACTGTTAAAGATCTTGGAAAGGCTCTGGCCATCCAAACAGTAGTTATCAACTGTTCCGACCAGCTGGACTTTGTTGCAGTAAACAAGTTTCTCCAAGGACTGGCCATGTAAAAAGTTTGAAAGAATGTTAGCTTTGCTTTAAAACTAATAATTGCAGCACATACCTTCACTTTTATCCATCTTCCATTTTCAGCTCAGGTGCCTGGGTTTGCTGTAAGGATGTTAATCGCATTGATGTGGAGGTCCTCTCTGTGATGGCACAGCAGATCTCCACCATCCAAAAGGCCCTGCAACAAAATGTGGGAGCTGATTCACTGAAAATCACATTCTGCTGCTTGTGCAAATGAACATTGTTTACAATTTATTTATCAGATTTTTATCAACTGCATTATGAGACAACTAAGATAAAAGCCTTGTTAATTTTATTTGAGTTGAGTAAAAAATATTAGGTGATTAATAAGGAAATGTTTGTTTTTAGGCTAAACTTTTTGTATTTGAGGGAATGGAGATTCCTCTTGCCCCCTCCTGCGCTGTATTCTTCACCATGAACCCTGCTTTCGCTGGTTACATGGAAATGCCTGGCAATCTCAAGGTTGGAAATAATGATTTCAATTAAAGCAGCTGTGTAACACTGAGAATAAGCTGACAGGCATAATGCTGTGTCATCTACAGGTCCTGCTTCGTCCTGTTGCCATGACGGTTCCTGACTGTGCAATGATAGCTGAGATCACCTTGTATTCATTTGGCTTCCATGATGCCAAAGTCCTCTCTAAGAAGATTACTTCAACTTTCAGACTCTCATCTGAACAACTTAGCTCTCAGGTGTGCACTCAGAGGAGTTCTGGTTGTGATCTAAACTAAACTTTCAGGTGTATGTCTACATTGATAAGTGATAAGATAATATGACTTTTCATTCTGTGAAGGATCATTATGATTTTGGCATGAGAGCTGTGAAGGCTGTAATTTCAGTTGCTGGAAACATGAAGAGAGAAAATCCCGACATGAATGAAGTAAGATATTTTTGTATTTTGTGTAGATCTAAAGTAGCTGTGAGAAGCATTGACAAGCATATTGAATACAAATTCTGTAACTTTGCTGCAGGAGGGGATCTGTCTTCAGGCCATTCGAGACGTCACTGAACCAAAGTTTTTACAGGATGACCTGAAGCTCTTCAGTGGCATTTTGTCTGATCTTTTCCCTCAAACAGAACAGGAGCCTTTTAATTATGCTGTGCTAGAAGAGTCCCTGCGTAACACTTGTACTGCAAAGAACCTCAAAGATGTGGATGGTTAGTGTCTCTAAAGGAAAAGAAGCATTAAGGTGTACCTTTATTTTTAAAGGCATAACAGTATTGTGATGATTACAGGGTTCATCAGTAAGTGTATTCAGCTGTATGAAACCACTCAGGTGAGACATGGCCTGATGTTGGTTGGACCTCCTGGATCTGGAAAAACCAAGGTGAGTTATGGTGAGAGACCAAGGTGAGAGAGTGTTTAAAGTTACACAAAGATAGTGAATTTTGTTTATCATTGCAGAATCCTGTTTGTACTCCAAGTATCGGTGCATAAATGACTACTGTGTGTTTAGTGTTATGAGACTCTAGGTGCTGCTATAACAGCTCTGGAGGGCCAGCCTGCTGTGAGAGGTGGTTTGTACCAGGCTGTTCAGATTTATGTCCTCAACCCAAAAGCTGTCACTGTGGGACAGCTCTATGGGGAGTATGACTGGCTTGCACACAAGTGGTAAGAAATGGGCTTCTCTCCAAATCTCACACAGGCAACTAACAAGACACTCATACTTTAGCTGTTTCTTCACCCATGTAGGACAGATGGTATCCTTCCAGCACTTATGCGTAGAGGGGCAGCATCTACGGACACAATGAAGAAGTGGTACATGCTTGACGGACCAGTGGATGCAATGTGGATTGATAACATGAACACTGTATTGGATGACAATAAAAAACTGTGTCTGAGCTCGGGGGAAGTCATAAATCTCACTGATGTAAGGGTGTAATAATCTAAGTTAGTATTTTTGTAATCACTGTTATTTTACTGCTCCTTTTTGCATTCAGGCGTTCTGTGTCTTTATTCTGCAGGTGATGACAGTGATGTTTGAGGTGCAGGACTTGGCAGGTGCATCTCCAGCTACGGTCTCTCGCTGTGGAATGGTCTACTTGGAGCCCAGTATTTTGGAGCTCACCTCCTTCACAGAGTGCTGGCTGAAGCAAATTCCTGAGGTCCTGAAACTTTACGTGGAGCAGCTGAACTACCTGTTTTCCACATTCTTGCAGGTGAAATATGAGTCTGCTTGACACGCTTTTTTTCACCACAGTATTATTTGGTAGTATAAGAAATGTTAATTTGTCTTTTTTACTTTTTATACAGGACTCAATTACTTTTGTGCGCACATCAGTAAAGGAGTCCATCACGTCTCTCGACATCAACCTCATCTGTAGTCTGCTGAAACTCATGGACTGTTTCTTCAGTCCATTCAACACTAAAGAGGTTTGTATGCAACTCCACTATATCAGACTAACCAGATAAGCAACTTGACACAGTAGATAACAGTTCTACTTAAAAACAAACAACAATCAAGATTTTGTGCGTTCTCAAAAACTAAGATTGTTTAAATGCATTTTTCATCTTTTTAATTGAGGATGAAAAAACAGTACAAAAGATAATCTGTCACAGAAAAACATTGGATTTGTTGGGTAATGTAAATTCATAGTCGTGTTACTTGATCAGCCAAAAGCATTTCAACAGCAACGTCATGAATGTAAAATTCCAGAAATGAAAGATTTACTGTGTTTGAATTATGGATTATGGCTCCGTGGAAATTCTCTTTTGTGTTTTTAGGGTGAGATGCCTCCACCTCAAAAGAATCTGGAGCGTCTTAAAGAGCTGATCAAACCTTGGTTCTTTTTTTCGCTGGTGTGGAGCGTAGGAGCCACGGGAGATGTAGTGGGCCGCCAGTGCTTCAGTGCCTGGCTCAAAAACAAGATGGCAGAGGAAAGGGTCAGATCTCAATGTGTACTTCATCATCCCAGTTAAGGTTGATTTCAAATGTAATTTGTATTGATTGTTGCAATTTTCCTCAACATTTGTATTGCACATGTTCTTGTCTTTTAGATTACCTTGTGTTTTCCTGAAGAAGGCCTGGTGTACGACTACAGGCTCGATGATGCAGGGATTAATAATTCAGAGGATCAAAATGACCAGGAGGAAAGAAAAGTAAACACATGCTGTTTAATTGTAGAGTTTTTCTTTGATTTCTACTTTGAGTATCAGATTAAGTTTTGCTCCATATATTTTTCTACCTGTGCTGTAGGTACAGTGGGTCAGCTGGATGGAAAATACAGAAAGTGTTGTTATCACGCCAGAAACACATTATGCTGACATAATTGTTCCAACTGCTGACACAGTGACAATGTCCTTCCTGTTGGACATGCTTTTGACCAACAAGAAACCTGTGAGTATTGTGCCTTGGATTGTGGCTGGATTTGAAATATTTTAGTTAAAAAGTATGAACATAGTACAAAAAATTGTTTGTCTGGCTTGTTTTTCTTTGAAAATACGTATTTTTTTTATGTTCCACCATGTGTGTGACCCAGGTTCTGTGCATTGGGCCGATTGGCACAGGAAAGACCTTGACCATGTCAGACAAGTTGCTAAGGAACATGCCTTCTGAGTACATCACACATGTTTTCATGTTCTCTGCCCGCACGTCAACCAACCAGACTCAAGATTACATTGACAGCAAGCTAATCAAAAGGTATATGGTCATGTTAACCGATTAAAAGCCAATTAAAATGACCATTTGGGGACAGATTAAGTTATTTTTAATTTGAGATTAATTGAATGAAGACCTATAGGTCTGTTTAAAAAGAATTCTTTACTTTATTTGGTCACACTAAAACACAGCCGAGCATAGTTTAAAAGTGACCTCTTAAAACCAGAAACTTCAAAGCATTTAAAAGGAAATGTGCAAAAATATGTTTGAGCCTTTGATTGTTGCATGTACCTGTGTAAAAGGTGGAAAGGTGTGCTTGGACCTCCAATGAGGAAGCACTTCATCTTCTTCATTGATGACCTAAATATGCCCATGTTGCAAACTTTTGGTGCTCTGCCTCCAATCGAACTGCTGAGGCAGTGGATGGACTACAGTGGCTGGTATAGCAGGAAGCAGATAGGTGAGAACATTCGGGCATATCTTATTTTATTTGTTATGTAATTTGATTACTTTTAAATGAAGTCCTGGTATAATTTTTATTTAACTGTATTGTGTTCTTCCACTCTGTGGGATGTCTACAATTTTACTGATTTATGTTGTAAGGCTAAGATTAATGTTTAATTATAGCTAATATAGCAATGTGCAAAATTCCCACGAGATTAAGTTTCCTTTGTGTTTCCTGCTGTTTTTACACAGGGACTTTTAATCACTTAGAGGACATCAATTTTGCTTGTGCCATGGGAACGCCGAGTGGAACTCAAAACCACATCACTCAGCGCTTCACACGGCACTTCAACATCTTGTCCTTTACTGAAATGGACAATGTCAGCAAGAAAAAGGTTTTCTCTGCCATTCTAGATCGTTGGATAGGTGGGTCAGAGTTGACAATGGACTCTTTTTTATTTGGCCAGCGGTTGCAGAATAGATCAGAATGGAGATTACCTTTATTAGCTTGTAGAAAACCATCGGACTAACCTTAGTTCTCTTTCAGGTTAAAAGGTAAATAATAAAAAAAGAAAAAGGTTTGGCCGCGTAATGCACAAGTGTCACAGATTAATTACATTTTTGCCAAGTTACTTTATTTAGGAGCACATACTGACATGTAATTTTATCATTTAGATCATTTTTGTAAAGGGTCTCTGTTAATGATTGTGTCCACATTTCACAGATTTGTCATAATTAATCTTTTCTGTCCCTCTGTTTTTCATCAGGACCTGAGTCAGCAATCAACCCTCTGATTGAGAGTCTGGTTGATGCCACTATCCGAGTTTACACAGCCATCACATCCCAGCTACTCGCAACTCCAGCCAAGCCCCATTACACTTTCAACCTCAGACACCTGTCTAGGGTCTTTCAGGGTATCCGCATGGCTGAGGCCTCCACGATAAAGGTAGTGAGATCCAACACAATTAAATCAGTCAGAAATAATCACTGTTATCACCCAACTTCCTGTTTTCCACATTCCCGCAGGTGAAATAGGAGTCTGCTTGACCCGCTTTTTTCACCACACTACTGTTTGATGGTATAAGAAATGTTAATTTGCCCCTCAATAGGTGTGGGAATAATCTCTTATCAGGTTAGGTTTTTTATCCATGGGGTTGATATATTTGTGTGGGATCTTTAATTTGGTATAAATGTGTGCTTGCTACTTTGCACTGGCTTCCTGTTAGTAGTTTATTACTTGTTTTTGAAGCCTTCAACAGTTTAGCTCCCTTGTATTCGTCAGAGCTGCTGCACCAGCATGCTCCAGCCAGGGCTCTGAGCTCTTCCACCCTGCTCCTTCTGAAGGTCTCGTCTTCTAGGCTCAGATCCAGGGGTGACGGAGCTCTTTCGGTTGCCGCTCCACACTTGTGGAGCAGTTTGTCATCACTTCACATTTGTTTTTTACCAATTACTTTTTGTTTTACTGTGTAGTGTTTTATGTTGTAGTTTTTTTATTGTTCAGCTCTTTGGGCAACTAGGGTTGCAGTAAATGTGCTATATAAATAAATGTGAACGTGAACTTGATAAAGTACAATAGAAGCAAGTATGAGCATTGTTCTGTGTGGCTTATGTTTGCAAAACCCAGGATGTGTTTTAGGAATTTAAATTGACAAGAAAAGATTTTAAATACTTAACATAATTATTTAACATTTAAACCTTAACTATTACTTTGTCTTTGGAAATAATAAAAGTATTTTTATTTAGTTTAATTTATTTAATTAAAATCCCAAATGATAAAATAAGATTTTTTTCTCTTTTTGTGTTCTTTTGTTGTTGACTGTAGGATAAGTTACAGTTGCTGCAGCTGTGGTACCATGAAAGCTGCAGAGAATTGCAGGATTGTCTTGTGTGTGCGGAGGACAGGGACTGGTTTAACACACTCCTGAAAGAGTGCATTCAACAGTTTGACTGCTGCTATGAAGAGGTTGTGCCCTGCCATCCTGTTTTGTTTGGAGATTTCATGATTCCTCTAGCTGACCACAAAGTCTATGCACTCATAGAAGATAAGAAAAAGGTTAGTGTTAGGCAGTATTAGGTAGCACACACTATTCATGAGTAGTAAATTTTTTCTTGTGCTCCTCACTAATCTTCTTTTGTCCGCTCTAGTTTCATATTGTATCTCATCTTGTTCCGTTGCTTAGCTGGTACAAGTTATGGAGAATTACATGGAAGACTACAATGAGCGCAGCGTGACCAAGATGAAGCTGGTGCTTTTTATGGATGCCATCGAACATGTGTGTCGGATCAGCCGCGTCCTGCGCCAGCCACTAGGCAATGCCCTGCTGCTTGGAGTGGGTGGCAGTGGCCGCCAGTCACTCACCAAACTTGCCTCATACATGTGAGATTTGACATCTGTGATTTCTAATGCCTGCTGGCTAAATGTGCATTTCATGAAATTCCTTCTTTTTTTTTCCACATATCATCTTTGTGTAACAGTGTTGTGTTATGCATGTTTTCATACAATAACATTATATATATATTTATGATCCTGTGGTCCTGTCTTCACAATGCATTTATTCATATTCAGATCTGAGTATGAGTGTTTCTCGATTAAGCTGTCTAACAGCTACGGCCAATCAGAGTGGAGAGAGGATATTAAGAATCTCATGCTCAAGGCAGGCCTTCAAAACCAGCAGATAACATTCCTCTTTGTAGACACACAGGTATACATTAGTACTTTGTTATTGTTTGCTTGTTTTTCAATTTTCAATGCAGTAAATACAAGTATTTTGTGTGAAAAGATATTTTAATTGCTAATAAGTGTTTAAAAATCAATTACCAGATTCAGTGTGAAACACATCTGGAGGATATCTGCAACATTTTGAACTGTGGAGATGTTCCTAACCTGTATGGAGCAGATGAAAAGGAACGTATTCTCACAGCAATGAAACCGGTGGTACAAGACCAGGGCCAGAAGCCAACTATTATAAATCTTATGGCTGCCTACATCAGGAGAGTCCGCAACAACATTCACACTGTACTGTGCATGAGGTTAGCTGCAGCAACTTTGAAATTTTATTTCTTTTCGTGTTCCCCTCTGCTCATTCTTCCATTAATTTTTTCCCATTTCAGCCCCGTCAGTAAGGTGTTTCGCACACAGCTAAGGCTGTTTCCTTCACTGGTGAAATGTTGTACCATAGACTGGTTCAGCATCTGGCCAGAGGAGGCTCTGCAAGCTGTGGCCACATCATTTCTAAATGAGCTGCCTGAACTGGAAGTCAGTCCCACAACCATGAAGGGTTTGGTGAGGATTCTGTGTGTGTAAACACACGTGTGTCAGCCATGCTTGCTTATGTAGAATTTGTTAAAGTAAGGCAGCAACGTGTAGTGCTGTGGAAAGTCTTTCGGTCTTTTAGAAGTTTTTCTTTAATGTTCTTTCTGTAGTATGGATTTAGTCCATTTCTTTACCATTAGTCCAGTGGTTCCCACACCTTTTCTGCAGGGCTCCTCTTTTATTGACGACAATAATGTCAAGTCCCCCTTAATGACAATGAAGAAAAAAATACTTGATCCTGTGGCGCTGTGAAGACATTCACAGCGCCACAGTGAATGTTTAGTTATTGAAATGTCTGTGGTTGATTCATTATTGTTTGCCCATTGGTACTTTCACAAATTTGTCCATGTTTTGCTAGCAGTGCAAAAACCTTTAGCCTAGCTGCGCCCCCACTGTCATAATTCTGGGTTCCCCACAGGGGGCAGGCCCCCCAGTTTGGGACCCACTACATTCTTCTAAGTTTAGCTCTACATGTTTGTGAAGAGTATTTGCGTTTGTCTTGTGTTTTATGACTGATTGCTGACTTTAGGATGAGCTATTGCCATGTGAGGATTTGTTTTGTTAGCAAAGATCTGCAGATAGATGGAACTTGTCAAATAACTTATAACATTGTAACTTAATCATTTAAAGTGAAAGCAGTGGCTGTCTGAAAATGAAGAAAAAGCACAGTCTGTTTCTATTTGATTTTTTATATAGACGCTGATGTGTGTAAAGATTCATCAGACAGTATCAAGGAAGAGTGAGCAGTACCTGGCAGAACTATCTCAGCACGTCTATGTCACACCAAAGAGCTACCTGGAATTGCTCAAAATCTTCTCAGATCTCACTAGATGCAAGAAACAAGAGCTTTGCAGTTCTAGTTGGCATATAAAGACTGGTCTTTACAAGGCAAGCCACTGGAAAACAACAACAATTCATTCTATCATTTATATTCTTTTAATCAGCCACATTTTCTGAATTAATTCTGTACGATGGCTCTGCAGCTTCGTAGCACAGCCGAGGATGAATGTAAGCTGCAGGAGGAGTATGAGATAAAAAAGCCGCTTTTGGAGGAGGCTGCTAGGGATGCTGAAGTCAACATGGAGACCATTAAAGTAAGGAAATGTTGGTAAAGTAAGAACTATATAAACTGTGGTAAATGTAAGTAGTTTGACTCTTTCTTATCTAGTCTTCTTTCTATTCAGATTTTAAAACTTTTGTTTCTATGGTGCATGAAGCTCACGGTGAGGCCAAAATGCCAAGAAAAAAGCGTTGCCACTTTACAGCCCAATTACCAGGGCTCTCACTTATTAAACGTTTTTATACACAGATTTGTGCGTATTTTGTGCATGAGAACATTTTCACACAAAATGTGAGATCTACCACCTTGTACTTCTACTTAAAAATGTTCCTAAATAACAGAACAACTCCGACCTGCATACGGACAGTGGTAGAAAAGTGAAACTGCATTATTTTTGCAGGTGTTGCAGAGAACTGGTGGAAGTATAACAAATAAATTAGCAACAAATTAGCAGACAACATTTGTTCTAAAAGATCAGTTGCAAAGAAAATTGATTATGGTAGTGTTTTTTTCAGAATACTTGTGTAATAAATATGTTCATCATCAAAATGTTCACCTTGGATAGTTTGTGTCAACATTATGCATTAATCTACAGCTGATAGGTGGGCTTGCAGAAGAAGAAGAACGCTGGAGGATAACAGTGCAACATCTTGACAACATGGTCCGTAATTTAGCAGGTGACATGCTTCTGTGTGCAGGATACGTGATATACCTGGGACCCTTCACTGTAAGTTTGCAAAGTCTGGGTATTTACACTGCCCAGACTTGTGCACATATATCCCATTACAAGTCATTTTTAGTAGTGAGTGCAAGTGTATCTTTGTATCATCGTATGCAGGGACATCTTTGTGATTATCATTGTATACTGCTCATATGTTTAGGAAGCATACCGGGTAGCCATCGCAGAGGAGTGGCTCCACTGTTTTAAAGAATTGTGTATTCCACACAGCGATGATCCCAGCCTGCCCAACACTTTAGGAGATTCCATTAAGATCCAGTCTTGGCAGGTCAGAAGGAGGCTAATAGCTGATCCTCTGCAGTAAAGCAAATTTCCTGAGTTGAAACATCTATTTGTGTCTGGATATAATTTCTGTCAGTTTTTCTTTTGTAAGCCTTAGATGACTTATTTTTGCATATTTCTATTTTAAAACATAATTATTTGTCCTAATTGTCATGATCCATGTTCAATGTGCATAGATATCAGGCCTGCCCAAAGATAAGTTTTCCGTGGAAAATGGTGTGATTGCCCAGTATTCACTGCGCTGGGCACTGTTCATAGATCCTCAGGGACAAGCCAACAAGTGGATTAAAAACATGGTACAGTCATTTATTCCATATGCTGACAGTAACATAATTAGTTTATGTTGTTATGTTTATCATTGAACTAGGTTCATTAAAGTCTCAGATTCCTGCCTTGCTGTGCAACAATCAGAGTCTTTGAAAAATCTATGACTCATCTGAATATGGATTCAATGCTCATCCGTTCTTGCCTCCTGTTGTGACCCAGGAGCAGGACAGTGGGTTAGAGGTAATGAAGCTCAGTGACCAAGACTTCCTCCATCGTCTCAAGAATGCTATTAGCTTTGGTAAACCCTGCCTCTTGGAGGATGTAGGAGAGGAGCTTGATCCTGCTCTAGAACCTGTCTTGTTGCGACAGGTGAGTGCACACACATCTGTTCCAAACAAAAATCATTCTGTGGTTGTGTTACTTAACTATCTTCTCCACAATGCACTACTTGACTCACGTTTATGGATCCTAGACATTCAAGCAGCACAACAACACAGTTCTGTTGCTGGGTGATTCAGCCATCCCTTACCAAGACAACTTCAAGATGTACATTACCACCAAGATGTCTAACCCCCACTATTCTCTGGAGATTTCTGCTAAAGTCACCCTCATTAACTTCACCTTGTCACCAAGGTAATACATCTTTTAAACACATTAAATAAAATGACTCAACTTTTGTTTTAGTTATTGGGTTTTTTGTAGGTTGTCATCAGCTTTATCTGCATTCAGCACAACTTTTTCAGAGACAACTGAAAACTGGCACTTGTCTTGTCAGTGATAATCTCTCTTACTTTCTGCTCTAAAAGTGTTGGTTAAAGTCAGAGTTTAAAAAAATACTGAATTACAAAATATATATATGCTGCTTAAGAAAAGTTTTATAGTTTATTTCAAACCAGTTGATTGTTTAACCTTGTTGTACTCATCACTAAGTGTTGCATATCTGAATTTTATTGTCACTTTAAATCAATCATAATGCTAATTAATGTTATAAGTAAATATAAAAAATAATAATTGTGTTTTTTATATAAATGTATATACAGTATTTACTTATTGATCCAACTGTAGGGGCCTCAGAAAGCTCCCCTTGGCAAAGCAAATTTGTTCAGCACAACACAGCAGCCAGACCATCATTCTGCTGCCACCATGCTGGACAGGACAAGCTGAAAAAAATGGGGAAAAATATTTATTCTAATAACTAATTAATACGGGGAGTTTAAGACATGTTTGTAAGATTAAAAAATAGCATCTGTTTTAGAATCTGAAGTCTTACAATTATAATTAGTTGCACAACGTTTATGTAACTGTACTTTTTTTTAAATGTATTTATTCAGTGGTCTAGAAGAGCTGTTGTTACGCCAGCTGGTGACTGAGGAGAATCCACAATTGGAGGAGACGAAGGACCAGCTCATCATCGGTAAAGCAACGATGAAACAGGAGCTGAAAGAAATTGAAGATGAGATTTTGTTACATCTCAGCTCCACAGAAGGAAACCTTGTGGAAAATGAGGAATTCATTCAAGTGTTGAAGACCTCTAAGATCAAAGCTGGAGAGATTAAGGTCAGACAGTGGCTGAACCTTTTCACTAAAATCATAGATCCTGGAAATATTAGTAATGGCACAACTTTATGTATTTGTGATTCTTTGGTGAAATCTTTAAACAAAAATCTGCTAGTGCTTCATTTTTTGTGTAAGGCTTTTTTTGTGGTTTGTTTTTTGTTTGGTTTTTTCTGTCAGGCTAAAATGATGGAAGCAGAAAAGACTGAGCAGGACATTAATGCTACTCGCCTGGAGTATGCACCGGTGGCTGTACGCGCTCGGATCCTGTTCTTCTGTGTATCAGATATGTCCAAAATAGATCCAATGTATCAGCACTCTCTGGAATGGTTCCTTGACGTCTTCTTGGCTGCTGTTGCGTACTCTGAGGCAGCAGGTAAACAGCAAACTTTGAGCAATATTTCCCAATGAATTATGTGCAAATCAATGAAAAAATGGTGCATTAAATATATTCAAACTACATGTAAACAATCCTTTCATTTTTCTGTCATGTATTTCACACAGAGCCAGTAAAGGAGAGAGTCAGCAATATCAATGAGTTTTTCACCTTCAGTCTGTACAGCCATGTCTGCCGCTGCTTGTTTGAGAGACACAGGCTCATGTTTGCCTTCCTCCTCGGTGCTCGCATCATGATGAATGAGGACAAAATCGACATGGTGAGCAAGAGCAGTGATGTGGTCATTTATCTTTCTTCTGGAACTCATAAGAATCAGGAGTTTATCTCTGCACACTTGATAAATCTACATTATTCCTCTGTGGCAGGTGGAATGGCAGTACCTGCTCTCTGGATGTACGCCTGTCCAGGAACTGGCCAATCCAGCAGAAAAGTGGCTGTCGGACCGCGCCTGGCAGGACGTTTTAGGCCTCAGCGCTCTTCAGAACTTTAGCAATCTGGCAGAGAGCTTTACCGAACATATGAACGGCTTCAAGAACATTTTTGACAGCAGCGACCCTCACAGGTATGAAAGAATGTTACTATATAAAAACACGTGCACATTTCCATCCGCTGTTTGCTCTGAGCAGAAGTTGTCAGTCTATAATGATGTTTGTTTAAAGGGAGCCCCTTCCAGGAGAATGGGACACCAGGTTGGACTCATTCCAGAAACTGCTGATTCTGCGCTGTCTGAGACCTGACTGCCTCATTCAGGGCCTGCAGGACTTTGTGTCTGTTCAGCTGGGACCACGCTTCATTGAGCCTCAGGTGCAGTCCCTCTGCTCTCCATTACCTTCAAACCCCAGTTGTTCTCTTTTCTAATTTCATGACTTTTATTTTAGATTGTAAACCGTTCCCCAGGTCTTTTTCTTCTCTTGAGAATTTGAGACCCTTTGTGAACATGTCTTGCTCGTCTTGCCGTTGGCTCTGGCAAATTTCTGGAGCTTGCTCCATCTCCGTTGCTATGGATGTATCTTGTTTAAGCTCTTTAATACCAGGTGGTTGATGTGAAGTGTGTAAAAGCAGGAATGGCTTCACATTTTCCAGATATAATAAAATTACTTGTTTCACGGGCTTGAATATGAAACTTTTTATTTAACTTACAGCTATTGTTTTTCTTTCTGTTTCATTTTGGGGGCGTTGCATCTGTGCAAAGATTTGGCTAAGAAAGCAGTTGAAAATAATTCATGTTTACTATAATAGTGTCTCACAGAATCATTTACAGCTTGTTTCTCTTTCCATCTTTAACAGACATCAGACCTGTCTGTGATCTTTAAGGAGTCGTCCCATGTTACTCCCATCATCCTTGTCCTGTCCCCTAGCAGCGATCCTGCTGCTGACCTCTACAAGTTTGCTGAAGCCATGCAGTTCTCCAAGAAAATGAGTGTCATATCCCTGGGACAAGGCCAGGTCTCTGCCTTTCCTTTTTGTCGTGGTTTGTTTTTGGAATAAGGAACAAGTGATTACATCAGCTCACTGCCTGCATCCAGGAATGTTTTAAAGGATTCTTTACTATGGGGAGTCGGGATAATTTTGCTTACAGCTTCTAATTCGTCAGATAACGCCCAGAATCATTGGCAAAATAAATTACAACATAACAACATAGTAGATGTTAAATACACCAACAGCTAACTCAGATTAACCCAGATCGTACCTATTAGAGAAAATGTGAATTTCTTCAACAACTTGAGACTATTGTAGCCATTTGCTTCATCTTGGTGTCTACAGGTATGTTTCCAGGGTAAAGGATTCTAAATAGAATGAGGCATCTGTCCTGATGATGGAAATATTGATATCAGCTTAAAGTATACATAAGAGCATTGGCATGGGTTGGTAACTCGGTGGGCTTATGGGCCTTTGGGGGTTTATTTCAGGCGAGTGACCCTATGTCTTGGCGCGGGTCTGCGCTCTCTGAGTGCTTCTAGTTTTTTCTGAGACTGAACTCCAGGTAACTCACCACACATCATTATACATACCAGATGAATAATTTCAGGGGCTATTCTAGGTTTTAAAACATAAGCATAAACCCTCATGTTCATGTTTTAAAATAACTGCTGGCTCATTGTCAACTAACCTTAAATTTTGCTGGTAATTTCCCAGCAGCAGACTCGCTGTGGCTGTTCTATAAGTGTTAGCATTTAACACGTGTTTATAACATTACTGACTGTAATGCGAGTTGAAATCATGTCTCTTCCTAGACTTTATCATCCTGTCCTCAGTTCCTGTTTATATTGAACTGAATTTATTTTATGTGCTGTGTCCTACGCAAAAATACTCCTTGGTCTTATTCCTTGAATAGAATCTAATCAATTTTATCTCTTGGATTACAACCTCAAATCACTGTAGGACTTGACTCCTTCGATTGTCTTCAGAACTGTTTTTTCCACTGTGGTATGATTCAGGGTCCCTTGGCTGAGGCAATGATACAAACTGCAATGGAAGGAGGTCAGTGGGTCTTTTTCCAGAACTGTCACTTGGCACCCAGCTGGATGCCCACCCTGGAGAGACTCGTTAAAAGTATTGAGCCAGTAAAGGTTAGCATAAGTGCAAAAACAAGACCACTACTGCAGTATACAGCAACTACTGGCACGAATGTCCCAAAAACAGAAACAAACAGAACTACTCATTTATTTTTACACAACTTTGGACAAACCAGAGATACTAAACTTTCTGTTCCCTTTACAGGGTTGAGTTCTTACTTTACTGTAAATCTTTATGTACAGGTACACAAAGACTTCCGCCTGTGGCTGTCAAGTCTTCCCAGTAACAACTTTCCAGTATCCATTCTACAGAATGGTTTTAAGCTTACTATTGAGTCTCCAAAGAGCATCAAGGCTAACCTGCAGAAAGCCTACCTGAGCCTCAGCAATGATATTATCTCCACCAAGGTCTGCATCTCCCTCTGTGAGCCTACCACTGAGCCTGCTCTGCTCCTTATATTCACCTCTTCATCACTTATGTTTGATTTCATTGTATCTCTAGAACAGTTGATGTTGTTGTGTTATAGCTACATTTTTCAAGAGTGTTGCAATAACTTCAATTCATTCCTTTCCACACTTCTTCTCTTTTTAGACGGGAAGGTTAAAGTCTTTGCTCCTGCCTCTCTGCCTGTTTCATGGGATTGCTGTGCAGCGAAGAAAGTTTGGCCCTTTGGGCTTCAACGTTCCCTATGAGTTCACCGACAGCGACCTGAACATGTGTATCATTCAGCTAAAAATGTTCCTGGACATGTACCAAGACATACCGTACAAGGTGATGGATTGAAGACCTCTGTTTGTGTTTAACTCTCTGTTAGCTAGAAGAGTAGTTCAAAACCGCTCACATGCCAGATATTTGTAACGCACAATGCTTTTAAAAAAGTTTTTGTTGTCACTGGGTATTCGAGGCAAAGTGTAAGTACAAAGTAAGTCCTGGACTCAGTAAGAGAATATGTTTGTTCATTTGCCTGTATCTCCTTATTGTCCTCCACCTGTCCAGGTTCTAAAATACACTGTCGGGGACATTAACTATGGTGGACATGTGACAGATGACTGGGACAGACGATGTCTGCTCACTTTGCTGGAAGACTTTTATTGTCCTACTGTCCTTAGTGCTGATCGTGTCTACTCATCGTCTGGGGTCTACCAGAAAATGGACTCCAATCTGGATATCAAGGTTAGATAAGCAGAGGAGTATTTAAAAGACTTCATGCATAAAGCTGCCTGTGCTTTATAGCGCTAGGAATCAAATATTAAATTATGAGTCTGTAAAAAGTTCTACACTGTAGGGTGGCACTCTTAGTACCACAACAGTATTTTTATAATTAAAGCAAAATAATAGTCGTACACATTATTCACTGCATGATAAGTTAAAAAAAAGACAAAGAAATAGTTGCCAGAGATGAGAGCAGATAAGATATTTATTAGCTGAAGTTTTTACAGCATATTTCAAGATGTCATGTGACACGACTTTTGTATGAGTTTATTCTCTAAGAAGCAAAAATCTTTTCCCTGTTCTTGCTGCTCTTGTACACAAGGACAAATACAGAGGTAATTTTTTCTGTCTTTCATTACTCTGTTGAATATGATGATAGAATTGTCTGCAGTCCTGAGTACGGCTGTGTGCAGAGTTTGGAAAAGTCTTGATGCCTGTGATTTAAACATCGATTAATGGTGTTTTAATGTGTTCACATTTTCTAAAATGTTCAAATCAAACAGTCAAATTCTTAACTGATCACCATCCGAGTGACTTTCTGTCACGGTAACTCTGACCCTAGGGGCATTTAGCGTATATCCATGGCTTGCCCATCAATGATCCCCCAGAGATCTTTGGTCTCCATGACAACGCCGCCATCAGCTGTGCCCAGAATGAGACCTTCTCTCTGTTGGACGCAGTGGTTTGTCTCCAGCCTCGAGCTTCATCTGTTCAAAGCAAATCTCTGGAGGAGGTACAGATACAAATGAATAGATTTCCCTATCTTCTTTAAATTATACCTCTAAATCATGTAATTATATTTATACTAATGTAATACCCTCAGAACAGTGCAAGACATGTAATATTTTTCTATGATCTGCCTCTTCTTGAACTAAAGACATTGGAAGAGATTGTAGCGGACATAGCTGAAAAGGTTCCCCAACCGTTTAATGTTCAAAAGGTGACTGAAAAGTACCCAGTACTCTATGAGGAGTCCATGAACACAGTTCTCATCCATGAGGTCATCAGGTAAGAGACTGTACAATAACACCACATGCTTCCCTAAATCTCTGCTCGATATAACAGGCGAATATGTATAATGCATGATTATTTGCTGCTTATTACACGTAGAAATTATCTAACGAATCCGCTCCACTGCTGTATTCACACAGTCGGGACTTAAAAGATCTCACCTTCAGTGAGTAAATTTAGACTGCATCATAAATTGTGGGAATTAGGGTGGAATTACGAGGTATTGCCAACACTCTGGGGATCAAATGGATTTAGTTGCAAACTCAAGTTACTATTTTTCATTGGTAAATATTTAAAAAATTCATAAACAGACTAAAATCAAATAAATTTATTTATGAAGGACTTTTTCATACAAAACAAATTGGAACTTAAAATCCTACATTAAAAACATCATAAAAGCCATCTTATCCCATCAAGTCCCCAAAGCAGTGAGTCACACGTACATCACTTAAACCCAGACATATAACACACGCACATATACGTATAAAGATTAAATTATTATTTTTTTAATAACAAAATAGAATAGATAAATAAGACTAAAAAATAGGATTAAATACGTTAAATAAAAAAAGGTTAAATAGTACAATAGACAAATGGAATGAGAAGTTTGTATAAAATACACAAGTTCATTATTAATGTGAAACTTTTAAATGAGTTATAAAGTCATTTCTAAATTGGTAAAAAAGAAAAGAAGCTATTTAACATATATAAGAGAAGAAATAAATGTAAGTAAAATCCTGATTATGAATAATAATTAGTGGATATCATCAGCTTATGAAAAATAAAAAGGTGAAATAAAACCAGGACACAATGTTTTAAAACTGTTTTTTAAATAAAAGTCTGTTAATTTGTGATTTGTAAATAATCTTTTTTTTTTTTCTTACGTTTTACATTGCGCCCACTTTTTTAGGAAAATGTTTTTATCTTTCAGATACAACGAGTTGCTGGTGGCCATTTCTCAGAGTCTCGGTGATGTCGTGCAGGCTCTGAAGGGTTCATTAGCGATGTCCTCGGAACTGGAGCTGATGGCCCACAGCTTATTGAGCAACATGGTGCCTGACCTGTGGAAAGCCAAGGCAAGAAACATAAAACAGTTTGATTCTCGCTGGTGTACCTCAACCTCCGAAAAGTATTAATGTACTAGATTTTTAAAGAGCTTTGTTTCTCTTGTTGGAAATGATTTTATAA
Source organism: Rhadinocentrus ornatus (assembly GCA_037177495.1). NCBI lineage: Eukaryota > Metazoa > Chordata > Actinopteri > Atheriniformes > Melanotaeniidae > Rhadinocentrus > Rhadinocentrus ornatus. The sequence goes on from JBAMHW010000003.1 coordinate 33,828,656, forward strand.
TATCACACTGTACATTTTAATTTTCCTGCATTTCTGAACATTAAATGAACTTTTGGGGGCATTTACGTTCTGCTCTAATAAAAACACGCCCTGCTTTCTAGCTATACATCCAGCTATCAGCTACTTCTACTCTGTACTGCTCTATTTTTCCAGGCCTACCCATCTCTGAAGCCTCTGGCCTCCTGGGTGTCAGACCTGCTTCAGAGGATTAATTTCCTACAGAGATGGATCTCTAATGGCCCTCCACCTGTCTTTTGGATCAGTGGGTTCTTTTTCCCACAGTCACTACTCACTGGAACCCTACAGAATTATGCCCGTTGCTCCGGCACCTCGATTGACACGGTTGGATTTGACTTTAAGGTCACTGCAACTTTTCCTGCATAACTAACTTAAAACAAATTCATTTATACACCTTATGTATACTGCTACATATTTAGATTGGCAATAGCATAAATATTTGTTAGCTCCTTTTAAAGTTGCTCTAAGATATTAGCTTTCCTATGATCATGACCCGCTTTCTTTTCCATTCTCTCTCTAATGCTTCCTCCCTTAGGTGAAAGCGAAGTCAGTGTCAGAGATAACAGAAATACCGAACACTGGCTGCTACATCCATGGTCTATTCCTGGAGGGAGCTCGCTGGGATGACAAAGCAGGTCGGCTCAAGGAATCCAGGCCCAAGGAGCTCTACACGCAAATGGCCGTCATCTGGTTGATCCCCAAACCCGACCGCAAACCTCCACATTCTGGGGTCTACGTCTGCCCCATCTACAAAACGCTGGGACGATCTGGTCAGTGCATGCAGGCAATCATCCATAGTGTACAAGAAACGGATATGTTAGGGCCCAGCTCAGACGGGGTTACTGAAAATGGATGACTAAAGATGAGATGGGCTAATTCATGCTTGAAACTTTCTGAAACGATGCCTCTCAGAGTTTAGGTGCTCGCTCAAGTAAATGTGTGTATGTCCTCTTGGTGGTTTTATTACTCGCCCAGAATAGACTCCAGTTAGTGTTGAGTTTCACGAAGCGTCTGAAAGTGCAGCTCTGTATTTTCCACCCACAACTCGAAGCCAACACCTTATGCTGGCTCATTAGACTCCTCTGAAACACTCAGGGATGGAAAATACAAGCAGTTTCAAACGTCTTCCATATGTCACCAACCTGCTCACCGTTCTTTGTGCTTTTATAGGGACTCTGACTGCCACTGGCCATTCGACTAATTACGTGTTTGCGGTGGAGCTGCCCACAGATCACAGTCAGAGACACTGGATCAAACGGGGAGTTGCCCTCATCTGTGCACTGGACGGCTAATCACAAGCACTCTTTTCCATAAATGGATGGCGTTGGTCCTGGTTGGAGTCGTTAAGCAAGTCAGATTTTTCTTCATGTAATACGCACCCCTTGGCTTTGAGGATTTAGTTTCGTCCTCACTCATGCTGTGTAATAAACTGTTCTTAACTATTAAAACATGAAGATTAATTTGTGAGTATTTGTTTTGTTTAGTGCCCCACTGCAGAGTTTATGACAACATCTCAGGATCTGCAGTTACCAGCATTTTCTGCCTTTTTATTTTCCTCCAGTGTTCACTGAACAGTAAGCAGAGTTTCTGTCCTGCTCCTTTAAGGAAGCAGCACAGCCAGTTGCGATATGACTTAACCCAGAGAGGGTGGTGCTTAAGCAAACTGTGACACTGGCCATGTGAACTCAGCTGGGACTCCGGTTCAGCGGAGGCAACAGATGATCCGGGTTCCAGAAATCTAACAGCGTTTTCTTTTTCATCTAATCTCCGGATGTGTTTGGATTTCTCTGAGTTTTGGTAAACGTGATAGAGTAATATAGTTTAAAAAAGAAACACTGGTTACATTTAGAATAAACTAGAAATGTACCGCGTCTCATCCGTCTAAGGAGAGATCGAGTGGATCTACTGCGTGGTTTTGTTTTGACTGGAGCTTTGGTGCGCCTCGGGACACGCTGATGCGCGTTTAGTGGTCTGTCCCTGAACTCCCAGCTTTACGCACTCACCGGAGGGCAGTGGGAGTGATCGCATTACTTTGGTTGAGTCCTCCTGAGCACCGCTGGTGACAAGTCGGCTCAAACATGCTTCAGAATGGAAACGGAACGGAAAAACCGCCAAAGACTGATGGAACAGAGTCAGACTATCCGGATGCCGCCCCGAAACCGCAGCAGCAGCAGCCTGACCCCCCCGCCGCTGAAAAGCAGGACACCGATACCGAGTTGTCACACTTCGCCATGCCCGCTTATCCCAAACTGGAGATAAAACGCAACGCGGTGACGGACGATTATAAAATCTCCAGTCAGGTTCTGGGCTTGGGCATCAACGGCAAAGTGCTCGAGTGCTTCAACAAGAAGACCGGACAGAAGTGCGCGCTGAAGGTATTTAAGTCACCTGATACTAATGAGTAGCTGTTAGAGAAACTATGGTGAAACACTCCCACAGGTCTGTTTACACCCTCTAGTCGCGTAGTAACATGCTTGTTAGTATTATATTTTCCACTGTTGGGGAATTAACCTCTGTCTCAGCTTTTGCTGCTAAAACTTGTCAGTTTAGCCCATAATAAGTGTGGGCGGGTGTTAAAATATGTTCAGTTCCTCTCTAGTATAAGAAGTTCTAGAATATACTAATCTTCTAACAAAAGCACTGCCTTAAAATATTACTTTGTGTGCCATCTTGATATTTTTATACATCTTACTATAGAAATTATGGATCCAAATGTTTACAATATGAACTAGAAACTTGCTAAAGAATCAAACACTTTATATTTTGCTTTTAATTTGATAGAAGACTTGACACTTGCTCAAGGATTACACAACAAAACCCGTTTGTTGTCCTAAATAAGTCATTTATGGCTTCAGGGTCACTCTGTATGTGGGTGTTTCTGGCTTTTATGCTTTCCAGGGTTGTACCATACACTAACACTTATTTAAAGTGACACATGGGCTGTGATGAGGATACCTTATTCTGCGAGCAGTGGAAACTTAAGCACACCCTGTCACACACGTGCACGGGTCACCTGTCACCACCGGGCCACAGACTCGGAGATTTGCAGGCTTACAGTAATCCATCTGGATCTGAGTTGTCAAACCAGGCAGCCGTGGTGTCAAGCAGAGCTGTGACACTGGGTGGAAGGAAGGGAAGACATGAAACAGGGAGATGAACCGCAGCAGAGAATGGGAAGTCAATCAAAAGATGGAAGACAAGATGCTTGATAGCATCATGTGGCAGAGAGAAGAAAATGATTACGGGGAGTGATAAATAAAACTTTTAGGCACTTCTTTACTGTACCGCAGCTCAATTTTTCTTGGAGGACTTGAATTCTTGTGTTATCCTGTAGCTTTTGACTTTATCCATTACAGAGTTGACTGGTCCATGATGAACTTCTGTCAGTAAAAACCCACAGTGGGTCAGTTGGACCCAAGGAACCACCACAAAACCACTCCATTCACTTTCTGAAGAACCTGTTCAAATATCCCAGAAGCAGCAGAGGGGACACAGTTTTTCTGATGAGTGTGTTTTGCTTTGGTCTAGGACTCAGACCATCCTGTCAGCTCATGTTTCATTTGCTCTGGCAGAATTTGTGCATTGCCCCTCGCAGAGCCGTGCAGGTCCGGCCAAACAAAGTCGTTTATTTCTGTGCTGAAGGAGCACGACGCCATGTGTTTCATTACTCTGGTTGTAGGTCGAAGTGCTGCCAGAGGCGTTTTGGTTTGCACCTGTTGGTAACTCCCCTTGAAATTAGAAAGCGAACTGTGTAGTGAGCTACAGGCTCATTCTCAATTAGCACATTTGTTTAGCAGCGTCAGACTACGTTTGTTAGTGAACTAGATTGAATATGGGGTGCCAAGTGTAAAAATTTAGTATTAAAGTTGTAGCCGACACATTTTCCATATTTATCTGACTTTTCTCACATTTAGCACAGTTTTATACATTTAACATAACTACTAACCACATATTGAAGGGTCAAACAAAACTTCTAAATTTTAAATCTAATCCAATACGCTAGTAGGGAAACACTCGCGCACGTGCGCGCACACACACACCCTACTAGCGTATTGGTTGAGGTTAAAAGGGGCGGGGTCAATTAGCATATATTCCAAACATTTAGGTAAAACATTTAGATTTAGATTTAAGTTTTATCTTTTAGATTAAAGATTCAAGTTTAGATATATTATTTAATATTTAAATACAACATTTAACATTTAGATTTAGAAGTTCTGTTTGACCTTTATATATGTGGTTAACAGTTAGGTTAAATATAGGAAAATGTACTTAAATGAAAATAAATAACAATAAATAAATAAAATAAATAACAGTAAATAAATAACATAAATAACAGTAAATAAATAAAATAAATAACAGTAAATAAATAAAATAAAATAAACAACAGTAAATAAATAAAATAAATAACAGTAAATAAATAACATGAAATAAATAAAATAAATAACAGTAAATAAATAAAATAAAATAAATAACAGTAAATAAATAACAGTAAATAAAAAAAGAATCAGACTATCAAGAGGAGTCTTGTACTTAAAAGCCTCCCCTTGGCAAAGCAAATTTGTTCGGCACAATACAGCAACCAGACCATCATTCTGCTGCTACGATGCTGGACAGGACAGGTTAAAAAAACAAACAAAAAAAAATGTAGGAAAATGTGCTAAATGTGAGAAAAGTGAGATAAATATTGAAAATGTGTCGGCTACAACTTTGATACTAAATTTTTACACTTGGCACCCCATTTCAGTGTGCATATTTAGTCTTCCATCCATCCGTACGTTCTTTTTCCTCCACTTATCCAAGCTTGGGTTGCAGAGGCAACAGTTTCAGGAGCAAGACCCAGACACCCCGTTTCCCAGAAAGTCTCTCCAGCTCCTCCTGCTAGGGCGCGTTCTTAGACCAGAGGGGAAGTATAACCCTTCTAGCGAGACCTGGATCTGTCCTTGTCCTAGATGGGTCCTTCTCCAAGTGTCTCTAAGGGGAGGCGACAAGGCTGCATCCTAATCAGATACCCAATCCACTTCAGCTGACTCCTTTCGACGCAGAGAAGCAGCAGCTCTCTTCGGATGTTTGAGCTCTTCACCAGGGCCCTCATTCAATAATTTTATCCTTTTAATGATGTTTTAAATTTTATCTAATCAATGAAATTTACAATGTACAAAAATCTGTAACATTTATGGGTCATTTGTACACACATTAGTAGTTGGTATTTTTTTTATTTCAAACAAATAATAACATAATTAAGAATAAGTAAGAATTAATTTGACAAATCCCACAGCTCCAAACCACCAAGCTCACACCTGTTCACGTTTATTTGCACTGAAAAATGCCCTCAATTATGCACATATAGCAACACACACTCCTTTCAGAAATCACACGAAAATGGCTTGTGTGTCTTTTCCAGAGGAAGGGTGGGAAAGAAAACTCAGTTCTCTCTTTCGAGTCATGTTAACATTTATTTATGAGGCAGCACAAAGTGATTTAAACAAATGAAAACAAGTTTTAGTCTTAAAGTCCACTCATACAATACACTGTCTTCCAAAAAGAAAAGCAAAAGTGGTTTTTAACATTAGAAAAAAGATTAACTGCGCATAAGAGAAGGGAGTACAGTTCATGGTTTAGGGTCAAAGGAATGATCTGTTTAAAAATAAAGAAAAAGAAATAGTTAGATATTAAACGTAAACCCAAATATTTCTGTTACAATTCACTGATGAGACATAACAGCCACTGGAAGAGGACAGAACACATTCCCAGCATTCTTTCAGATTCAGCTCTTTCCCTTTCGATTTCAGCTTGGTGTTGATTTACCCAAGTTAACCAAATGCATTTTGGGCCCAGAGAAATGGTATTCAACAACAATGACATCATCCGACGGACCAAAGAACCAGCTGGGGATGAAAACACTTTCTCTTCAACAATGGTCCTAAATAACTGTATAAATCTAACAGGATTGTCTTTGGGAAGCAGCATCTGCACCCTCTCCAAGCACAGTTAGCTAAATCTTCTCATAGAGGCAGGTCAGCCATGGTATTTTCAAATACCTGTCACTCACAGGTGTCTTTTGTAGGTTTTGACATAAACTAGGCGGCACATCTTTTTCAAACTAGCTTCTAATTGAGAAATCGTTATTTTGAACAGATGGAGCACATGTCTGCTGTGACACCAGTAATGCCTTCCATGTGCAACTTTTCCCGTTCTGTCTCTAGATTTTGGGTTTAAATATGTGTTTATTTTCACGCACATTCCAAAGTTTGATTATCATCAGTAACTCCCCCACAGAATCTCCCCAGGGACACAGCCGTAGACGTCCTCTAAATCCACAAAGCACATGTAGGCTGGATAGTCAAACTCCAATGACTTCACAAGATCTGGTCCACTGTTCCATGACCTGGACGAAATCTCTACCTGAAACAATTAAGCCTCCTGTCCATCACCGTGGAGTAAGCTGGCCCACGGATGCTAAGAAGCGTGGTCCCCCACTAGCTGGAGACACTCTCCAGCCCCCCCTTTTTGAAAATGAGGACCACCGTCATGGTCTGCCAGTCACTGAAGAGGCTGACCGCTTCCCTGAAACCAGTTTGCCTTGAGAGACCCTATCAAGGGCAAAATCCCCTGACAACACAGCCCCAAGGATGATGGGGTGCTCCAACTTCTCCACCAGGATAAGATGGAGATTCTGTGGAGGAGGCACGTTCAGCCATTTTAGCTCATTTATAACTTCCCTTATGTTTTTTTTAAACCTCTAGAAGCAAATAGATGGGAATATGAGACAGTCGAGAGTTTCATATGAGGGGACTGTAAAGAGTTGTCCCAGCTCACTGGGTTTTAACTAAGTGTTGCTCTAAGCACTGAAGGCAATGGATGGATATAGGTTTAATCTACTTTGGCCGCGAGCCATCCCTGTAACGTAAGTCAGTCACAGCCATCTTCTAACTTGGATTAGTCAAACTTCTGGACAGGATTCAGAGACGGCCTCTTGTGCTCTACCCGTAACTGTTCATGTTATTAAAAGCACAAAAATGACTTGTGATTCTTTTATTAGAGCACTTGAAATGCTTTACAGATATCTGCACAGGAAGCTGGGTGAGCTGCAGGTTTGTGTTTCGGAAAAGGGAGGTTTGCATGGAAAAGATCTCTGTTTGAAAAGCTGCTGTCAGACTTACACATGCTTCGCCTCTGCAGTAAGCGATCATTAGACGTTTGGGTGTCGAGGTTATTATGTCTCAGGAGATCTGATGTTTTGAAAATCCTCACTGGTGCTTTTGCAGAACAGGACTTGTGTTCCTGCACTACGACGTGTGAATGTTGAGGTGGTTTTCTGCCTGGATTTGAAATTGCTTGCTGGGTTTTAACACCTGCGTTCAGGAGGTTTTAAGATTTCCATGATGAAAGAATTCATTCTGAAGATAGGAGTCAGATTTTCTGTTACTTCTGCTCTGCTACACTAACGTATGCCACTTTGCAAACGCCTTTGCTGTAGACTTTATGAGCAACGCTTTATTGATGGAAGGTTGTAAAGATAAACCACATTTTTATGATGTACACAAGCTCACTAACGTCCTAATATTTATTAGAGTGTAAAAATCTCAGCGTTTGAAATATGTGTGTGTGTGTGTGTAAAAGGAGGTCCTGGTGAGGTGTAATTAGCCTTACTGGTCACTTTCAGGTGAATGTGTGTTAAGCTTCTATGAACTCATATTAAATTGCTTGAAGTGTCTGGATGTAGCTGATTGGTTTATGTGCTCATACAGGACCAGAGTCCATGGGAAGATTAGCTGTCTCGGTCTCTCAGTCCTCCATCTGTCTCCCACCTGTGTGTTTTCTTTGTCTGTTTAATCCTGTTTTATTGTAGCCAGTTCTGTTTTACTGCAGGATATTAAGGTAACCAGCTCCCACAGTGTCTGCTCAGATTGGAGTCATTAAGCTGTAAAAGACACGCAGAAATGAACCCGCCCACTGCTTTGCTTAAGTCAAGTTTAGTGGGTGAGATTAGGAAAAAAAAGGACACATATTAGTAAATGAGACTCAAGTTAAGTTAAGTTAAGTCAGCGGAAACCCTCAACTTCTACTTTCAACACCCTGCTGCTCTCTGGTACTCCTCACTTCCTCTTTAACCTTGGCCGACTGAAACATGGCGGTCACATTTAGAAGCTGTTCCTCATACATTTAAGGTTTCCTGGAAACTTTATTCTTTATTTGCCAGCTGAACCTGGATTTCTAAAAGCATTTGTTTTAGTTTGGAGGCTTTTTTTTCTTCTTAGAGAATAAATAGGGAAACATGAAAAAGAGAACATGCAGGGAAGTGCGGTAAAATGTCAGTTGGTCGGGGATTGAACCAGCAACTCACCGCTGGCAGCGCTCACACGCTCGATGTATTGATCATCTTAAAGCTGTCTCTAACACAGGACATATTTATAAAGCACGTCTGTCAACGAGTCAACCTGGATGTGTGTGTGTGTTCCAGACTTCCTGGTCGGCCTTGTGAACAGCAGCAAATCAGTCCAACACTGTCACCTCCTAAAATACTCTCTGACTGCAGGCTATGCCACCAGCTCGGTGTGTGTGCATGCACACGTGCAGGTGCGCACATATCCTGCGCAGCCGGTTATAAAAGCTAAACATAAACGTGTACTCAGCTTACATGTAGCGCAGCTGTGATAAACAGTCAAACATTATTGTTGTTTTTATTATCACAACCTCCATGATCATCTTCTGTTGGTGTGCAAGGCTCACTCCCATCTCTTCCAGTCATTTAGATCTCATTTATTTATTTATAGCTGAAAACTCTTTGAGTTTTAGACAATATTAGAGTAGTATCTGGCATGTTTCTGTGTATTTTAGTGGTTTAAATGCCCTTCAAATAGCCAATCAAGCTGATATTTCCAGTTTTATAGTTGGTCTATTATTTTCACATCAGATGCTAAAGCTGCATCCTAACTCACTTCATCCGGTTAATCCAGACTAATCTTACAGTTATTTTCTTGTTTGATCAATTGTTTGCTTTGTTTTGGTAAAATTTTAGATAAATGTCTCTAAATGGCTTTATGCTAGGATATAACACCAGTAAATGATAAATGCAGGAGGACCAAAACAAAAAGAGATACAATATTATGTTCCTGCTCTGTTTCATAATACAGAAACCTTGTTATAACTAGTTTTTAATTACAGCTTGCTCTAAATCTTCCTTTGGACACTAGGATAGAGCATATTTCTTACGCAAAATGTTCGTTCAGCTAATAAGTCATAGATGACATCCAAGAAGTCTTAATAACACCTTGATTTTATAACCACAGATCCTCTACGACAGCCCCAAGGCGAGACGAGAGGTGGAGCTTCACTGGCGAGTGTCGGGGGGGCCGTACATCGTTCGCATTCTGAGCCTTTATGAGAACATGCATCACGGGAAGAAGTGCCTGCTCATCATCATGGAGTGGTAGGATGAATTGATGGATGGATAGATGGATGGATGGATGATGGATGGATGGATGGATGATGGGTGAATGGATGGATGGATGGATGGATGATGGATGAATGGATGGATGGGTGGATGGGTGGATGGATGGATGATGGATGAATGGATGAATGAATAGATGATGGATGGGCGGGTGGATGGATGGATGGATGATGGATGGATGGATGGATGGATGGATGGATGGGTGGATGGATGGATGAATGGATGGATGGATGGATGGATGATGGATGGATGGATGGATGGATGGATGGGTGGATGGATGGATGGGTGGATGGATGGATGGATGAATGGATGGATGGATGGATGATGGATGGGTGGGTGGATGGATGGATGATGGATGGATGGATGGATGGATGGATGGATGGATGGATGGATGGATGGATGGATGGATGGATG
>JBAMHW010000003.1:33844136-33857703 GCA_037177495.1 Rhadinocentrus ornatus
TAGCTCAGAGTACTTTGCCCTCTTTCTCTCATGGGCCTCCTCCATCCGGTCCTCCCACGGCACAGTGAGCTCCAAGACGATTTACCTGCTTGGTTGCTAGTGAACTGGAACAGAACTAGAAATTATTAGTCATGCTTTTGCTTCTTGGAGACTGGATAACTGTAAGCCATTATTCACCTGCCTAAAGAAAGCATCACTGGACCGTCTGCATGTCCCTCCGCTACTTATCTGGTTCCGTTGTCTCCCCATCCACTCCAGTACACTTCAAGGTCTTGGTCGTCACTTATAGGCCTCTGGATGGTCAGGCTCCATCTGTAAGTCCCTAGCAGGTCCCTGAGGTCATGTGACGGGGGCCTGCTGGTTGATCTATGTTTGTGGCTGAAAACTAGACATAACAGAGCCTTCTTTACCCTATAGTTTGAAGTCTGCAGACTCTCTGGAGCTTTTTAAAAAGCAACTAAAAACACATTTTTACAACTGATTTTACCAAAGTATTCTGTCGTACGGTCTTTGAATGTGTTTAGTTTTCTTCCGTACAGCACTTTCTAATCAATATCTTGAAAGATGCTGTATAAATAAAGTTGTACTTACTCACTTAAATGCTGAATAGAATTGCACATTCTTTCTTAACAACTGTGTGCAAGCCTGCAGTGATAAGAAGTGAAAAGACTGTGATACACACACACAGCGTGCTTCTGTTCTGCAACGAGCGCTGCTGTGTTGTGTAAAAAAACACAATAAAAAAAAAAGGGTGGAATATTTCTACATGGGCTGTAAATAAGAAATGGATCTAAAACTTTATTTTGACCTCAGCTAGTAGCACCAAGAACTTTCACCCAGCTAATAAAGGTTTTCTGACTTCCACCTTTACATATTCTCCCTTTTACAAATTATTTAGAGACAACGGTGTAATATGTAGCCGTCTTTAATAAAATTGTTTAATTTACTTGGAGTTGGATAAGATTGATAACAGAATGAAAACCACCAGTCGGTTCCCTCGAGGCAAAACATCTTGATAGAACTTGTTTAATGAACAAAAAAATAAAGTTGGTCTGTTGGCGTGTCCATATCTCACTTAATAATGCTAATCTTATCTCCATTTCTTTGTAAATCCAAATGAAAACGCAACAGTCTAGTCAGGTGGAACAACAATAACAAAAAGAAAAGAAGAAAAAAGATAATATAGTGGCATAATCTGATAATGTAGTAATGCAGGATAGTATTTTGGGTTATATCATGAAGGAAGGAAGTCAGTATTGATGATTACAGTATTTTTTTATTTCATTGTAATACTAGAGAAACTGAACGTTTCCAGCTGGAAACAGTTTCTACGTAACAAGCATTAACCCGGTCTGCAAAGCGATTGAGCACCAGTTTCTGTTTAATTTTTTGGTAATACTACAATAAACCAAACCTAATAAGTATAAAGATTACCTGCAAATGCTGGTAGTATTTTATTTGTAACAACAATCAATTAATGGCTGCAACGTTATCAAGTACCTGACTTTATTTTAATGAGTAATCATCCGTCACTCTGATTTCAATAATGATCAAAATACAATAAAAACAATCATAAACAGAATTAAAAATTTTTGCTTCTATATTGTAATTTATTTTGTAGTTGGTTACCACATTATTACTACCATAACATACTATTCCAACTTTATTTATAAAGCACTTTGAAGCAACAAAAGCTGCACATAACTGAACTGCAAGCCTGTCGCAGCCAGGTGTGTTAACGTGTGTGAACATCTAAAACATGCAGGGTGCCGGAGGATAGAGATATCACCATTAGTTAATTTAACAATTAATCGCTTTATTAAATGCCACAATTATTTATTCATTTATTTTACTTGTCCTGTCCAGCATGGTGGCAGCAGAATGATGGTCTGGCTGCTGTGTTGCGCCGAACAAATTTATTTTGCCAAGAGGAGCTTTATGGAAATGAGGCCCCTCTTGATAATATATAAGTATTATTCTTCATTATTACATTTGTCTTTTGCTGAATTTACATAATAAGTCCGGAGCAGACGAAGGGGTGGTGAAAAAAGAAAGGGGAAGGTAAACAGAATAGAAAAAGAGAGCGTAAAAAAGAAAAAAACAGACAGAGATACACCAGGTAGAAAGCAACAGCATCAGGACAAAGCTGACAACCGGCTGCTACACCTGGAAGGAAACAGAAACCACCTGCAACATCTGCAAGAAAACAAAGCTGATAATCATTGAGAGCACCTACAAAAAGACAAAAAAATCATGAATCACAACAACAAAAACATCAGCAACACAAAGAAAAACATGAATGTAGTTGTCGGTGAATAAACCCACAAGACGACACAATGATCGGATCAGCAGGTTAATAACTGTGGAGGCAAGGAGGAGTGAAAAATGACTGTGCAAATACAACCAGGCCACCACAAAGATCAGAGGTAGCCCAGGGGACCCCCAGGACCCAGCAAACGCCACAATTAATTAATCGCAAAGGTTCCTCCGAATGGTAAATAAGGAGGATGAAGTGGATTCGCTCCCTCGTGTAACAAAACATCTGGACCCAAAACCAGCTTCTCTGGCTGAGATCATGCCAAATTCAGATTTTTTAAAATAACTAAGTTAGTTAGTAACAACTTTGTTGAGTATGTGTTCCTGTATAAACTAGAAAACTTGTTAATGCTACAGATTTAACCCTTTAAGTCAAAAAGCTCGGAAGTGGTTTGAGATAAAAGCCTACAGTAAAGGAGAGAAATGTTGAATATGAACCTGAGTTTATGATGGGGGGTTTTTTCATCTCTTTTGCATATTGAATAAGAATTGGCAAATAGCCAAGAAACCTCATCAGCAATGAAAAAGTGTTTGTGCTGTTTTTTCTGTGATCTACCCTGAATCATTGAGAGCGATCGTGTCCTTATCAGCGCAGTAGGTTTCAAACTCACTTTCCTCATAAACAGGTCCCTCATTACTCTGTAGCTTCTGTCCTGATCTCATATGTCCATGATGTACACATCATTACTACCATGCTATAATCTGGCTGTTACCAGCATGTTACCAAATTATTACCATCGTAATACTCTCTAAAACCACCAGTAAACCATCATGCTTCTTGTCTCCTACAGGAGGAGATGACCAGCGCCTTAGCAACCATGCGTGTGGACTACGACCAGGTAAAGATCAAGGATCTCGACACATCCAGCAACCCTCTGCTCAATAAGAGACGTAAGAAGGCTGCTGCAGGGGCCAAGGGGGGGTCCACTGTCTGCCAAAGTCAGTAAAACAAGGAGGCCCCTTGGAGGAAAGTCCAAGTCGGACCGCCTCAGAGACGAAGAAAAGCAGCTCAGAACAGGGAAGGAAAGTTCCTATGTGCTGGAGGAAAATATTTAGAGGTCTGCTAAGAACCTTTGAGAGAAAGGACGCGTTTTCTGAAATAAAGGGGCATCATCGTGATTGCAGCCGCGTTAAAGCTGGATGGTTGAACAACTTCTCAAGATGTGATGTCGCCTGTTTCCTGTCAGTGCTAGAAATCAACATCTCGGCTCACTGTTTTTAATCATTTTCAGATATGTGATTTTTAGAGCTTGCCTGATTATAAGAATGTCTGTGTGCAGACATGAAGTTCTTGTAGTGCTCATATTTTGTGTATTTCAATGCTGGATTGCCTGTTTGAAGTCTCATTTGCAACTATGCACAGACAAGGAAACCAACTGTGGACAGACTGTGAAACTCTTGTTATTGCCTGTGTTGTCTTAATATTGTCTTTCTCTGGTTGCCTTCCTTTCAGGGCTCAAACAGTCTCACACTGGCTGTTCTGTTCATAAAATGTAGCCTCTGTATTGACCTACAATCCATCCTGAGGAAGTATTTTTAACTGAAGCAACAATAAAATGAAATCACTCACTATCAAGTGAATTGTTTGACTCTGTACTTTTCTTGCAAACCAGTTCTGTCTCATATAAAAGGTACAACATGAAGGTGCAGACGGCCTGAAAGCCTCCTATCAGAACAAAGAGCTTTACGTAAGCAGACGTGGGGCAACAGTTGGTTGAGCTACATGGATAAGTTGTGACATTTGAGAAATGTCTCAAGCATCTGTCTGTGAGTGAGGCTGCAGTTTCCCTTTACAATAAAGCACAAGCAAGAAGAGTTAAGCAAGCAGGTTGTAACACCAGCAACCTCATTTTTGCTATTTTTTGCCATAAATTAAACTTGTTAAGAAAAACAGGAGTGCTCATGTGTAATATGTTTTCTGTCTGAACCCAGGAACTCCTGTCCTGGCAAACAGGCCTTTCAGGCTTTGTTAGGCTGATATAAATAGCAACATGAAATGAGTTTTTTTGGGACGCAGTCATCTGACATGCTACTAAACTCAACATCATTCTGTTTAGATTATATGATTAAGACCTTTCCCCCACTTTAATCACATGGTCCTGCAGTATTTAGGGTGTAGGTACTTAGTTTCCCTGGTGAGTGGGATAGTGATTAGAAGTTGGCCTCTGTTTGTTTTTAAAGACGCAGCTCAGAAAGTTGCTGACTCAGAGAGGGAATAAAAGCCTAAAAAAATGTCTGTAAATGGAATTTTACAGTGTGTTGCAAACCGTGTACTTCCTCATGAAGCGACAGCGGTTAGGTTTTCACCTTTGTTAGAGACAAGCCCAGCAGTGATTGCGCCACATTTGCAAACCACTACAAGCCAGTGTGTTGGCGTAACTGTGTTGCACGCTTCCTACTTCACAAGTTTAGAAAGTTTGTTTGTATAGCACAACTCAACGACAGGGAGATTCAAAGTGCTTTACAGGAGGAAGGAAACAAGAAGCGATGTTTAAAATGAAAACAAAGACCATTAAATAGAAACAGCATGTTATTTAAAATAGGATCAAGTTTGAAAATTCAAGCTTACAAGATAAAATCCAGATCTGGACTCTACATAAAAACTAGTGAACTGCAGCAGAGACCAGGTGGGTCTTCAACCTGGATTTAATAAACTGAGTGTTTCAGCTGATCTGAGGCTTTCTGGGAGTTTGTTTCAGACATGTGGAGCATAGAAGCTGAATGCAGCTTCTCCATGTCTGGTTCTCACTCTGGGAACTGATAAGAAACATGATCCAGAAGACCTGAGGGTTATGGTAGGATCATACTGGGTCAAAAGGTCACCGATGTATGTTGGTCCTAAACCATTCAGAGCTTTATAGACCAGCAGCAGAACTTTAAAGTCTATCCTCTAATGGACCAGCAGCCAGAGTAAAGACCTCAGAGCTGGACTGATGCGTTCCACTTTCCTGGTCTTAGTGAGGACTGGAGCAGCAGAGTTCTGGATCAGCTGCAGGTGTCTGACTGATGTTTTAGGTAAAACCTGTAAAACACTGTTACAATAATCAAGCCGACTAAAGATGAAAGCCTGGACTAGTTTTTCCAGGTCCTGCTGAGACATTGTGGTTCCCTACACCCAGATTTCTGGCCTGGTTGGTGGTTTTTAGGTGTATAGACTGAAGCTCTGTGGTGACCTTTAATCGGTTCTCTTTGGTTCCAAAGACAAAAGCAAAAGTTCTGCTTTTGTTTAAGTAAAGAAAGTTCAGACACATTCAGTCAATAATCTCCTCAATGCATTTACCAAGAGCCTCTACGGGGCCTCGGTCTGCATCACTCCAGTAAAATAAGCACTGCCTGTTGAAACTTACATCCCTCTCAGCAGCTGGAATATCCTGATATGTTCATATAATGCTTTATCTGAAACTGAGCTCAGGGTTCAACCAGTTGAAGTAATGTGTGAAAGAGCTGGACACAAGGCATGTCAGATGGGTGGGGCAGAGGAGCCGATCAGGTTGGCCTTTTGGGAGGAATGTGGTACGGGTAAATGACGAGCTGACCCTGTCATGCATAGCCCGTGTTATCTGAACACCTCCCAGCTGTTTCCTGCATGTTTCATTGGTCTATGTTTCTTGTGATTCTTGCTATTTGTTGCTGCCTTTTACTATTTCTTAATATCGGTAATGCTTTTATTGTTTTAAGCACTTTGAATTATCCTGTACATGAAATGTGCCGTACGAATAAATTGCCTTGCCTTGTGTGACTGCTTCATTTATTCACAGATGTGAGGTTGCCAGCTCTGCTTGACAATAAGTATCACTATCATAACAGTATCATTACATCCACTAAAATAGCCTCAAGTCCTCACAGACGGGTCACATGATGCTTATATTATCTACAGAGAGTTGCAGCGGTGGTAGCATGTCTGCAGGGCTGTGCTTCTTCTGACCAGCTTGATTTCATTATTCTTATTTTCATGTAGCACAAGAAGAGGACTCAGTTAAGGTGAAATTTGCTTTCAGTATTATAGCATCTCAGTCCGTTTTATTGGTGTAAACAATGATAATCCCTCCTTGGTGGTTCTTGAAGACAGCAGGGAAAAAGCTCTTCATGCTGAGCTGTTTGTGGAATAAATATTAACTGTACTAAGGACCTGTACCAGTACTAATAAAAAGTCTTCATTCAATACTCATTTCTTGACATTGTGCTTCCAAGCAGCCAGACTTTCCTGTATTTGGTGGTGGTGACGAGCAATAGTTGTCCTGGCTTTCTAAAGGCAATATGTTGCTAATAATTACCTTAACATTGGATTTATTAAAGGAAATGTCAAGGTAGCCAGAATGCATTATTTATGGTGACAAGCAGCTAATTAAAGCACAGAACCGAGCATGGTTTCACCACAGGGCGGGCGGGGGGTCCACAGCTTTTTGATAGTTGCATGAAGGGGGTCCCTAGGAAAAATAGGCTGGGAACCACTGATCTTGACAACCAGTAAATAAGCTGTGCATACAGACAAACGAGCAAAGAACTATTTTAAATGATAGGTTTAAGCACTTTTTTATACAGTCGAAAGAGTATTTAGGCTGTAGTTGGTCTAAAGCACTCTTTAATCCCACTTAATTACTTTGGTTAATTATAACAAATTACTTTGTTTGATTCAATAAACTTCAAGATAACTGAATTTCTTCCATTTGTAAGAAGTGATTGAATTAAGTTTATCTAAGTTCATTTAATAAATTAGTTCAACTCTACAGTCCGACTGAATCAAATCAATTAGTTTCATTTGTGTAAAGACTTTAAAGACTCAGGGGAAATGCAGACTCACAATCAGCAGGAATTTAACTGTAACTGTTGTCTAAACAAGCCCCCTGATCCCAGTACCACATGCACCCCGAAGCTTAAAAAGAAACATACGAAGAAATGTGCCACGAAATATTCTTTAGTTTATTGGCTGTTTCTTTGTTAACTCGTTGTACCGGTGTGTAATGACAATAAAGGCATTCTATTCTAACAACGGTGAAAACAATGTCAGAAGGAACCATCAACTCATCTGCTTTAGTGTGAGATTTTTTAAATCAGGAAACTCTGCAAACTACTTCGGTGGAGTTGAGCTTTCAATAAGACAGATGCTGCTTTAGTAAAACAACTCTGCTACATATGATAGGTGAGTATTTCTTGTCTTTGTGCTCCGGATGACGAGACCCCGAGAGTGTTATTACTTGTTTGGCTTCATACTGTCAGATGCTGAGATTTTGAGACATACAACACGCTGTGGTCTGTCTTTATTACCCACCATTAACCATTACCTGGTCATGCCTAGATATGTCATTATATTTTCTTCTTTATATTTTTGTTGGTAGTTGAAATCTCTGTTCTTGATTCATCATTGTTTGCCCATTGTTACTTTCACAAATGTGTCCATGTTTTGCTAGCAGTGTTTTATTTAGCCTTGCTGAGCCCCCCCTGTTATGGATCTGGGTCCCCCCTGGGGGGCCTGCCCCCAAGTTTGGGAACCACTGATCTAACCCATGGTTCCTCAGGGTTGTTGTCAATTCATTCTTAAGAAGGGCTCTGCCAAATTAAAGAACTGGACTGAAAACAAGCTGCAACAGGTCTTATGGGGTGATTAATCCTCCCCAGAACCTTTAAGTTTAAAGAAGCAACGTGGGATCATTTTGACAGAGAACAGAACAAAAGGCAGTTTGAAGAAGAGCTTTGGGTTAATCCTTCAGAACTATTAAAAAAAAGAAAAAAGAAATTACAAAAGAGCTTGGCTAGGAGGGGTCAGGTTGTGGTGAAGAACTAAAGTAATCATATCAAATTTAGACTTTTAGTGGCGACAGAACTGTACAAACCTCCTTCCATGTTGCATGTTTCAGTAAATCGTTACATCTATTTTCCTGTAATTAAGGTGCTACAACATCTTTACACTGTTCTTCACAGATGCTGTTAGTTTAGATTAAAAAAGCTTTCAGGATAAACAAAACAATCCTTGGTGATTCTTACAGTGACGGGGAAAACAAGTTGTACAAGGTGACTTCTTCTGGAAGACCACTAATCTCTTTCTGTGGAAAAACCTTTAAAAAACCTTACAAGGCAACATAAAGCTTTTTTTTTTTTTTTTTTTAATAAATAAAGTGATGCGCAGATACCGATACCAGTATCGGGTATCAGTCTGATACTATGCGCTTGGTATTAAAACAAATTTAAATGATCAAATTGTAAACACATTTATGCATAAACAACAAAGTTTATCACTAATACATTACAAATCCAACATTTTCATTATCTCAGTGTAAGAAGCTAATTTGGGGCATGTAGGAGCATGTAGGTGAACCAAATCCACACACACAAAAAAACAAAACAACTCTTTATCCTCCTTTTTATGAAGATTCTGGCAGTTTTCAAGCCTTACATTTAGATGAGACTCATTTCACATATGACCCAATGTGACAGTCTGGTCCAGTAATGGGGTTTATCAGTACTCACATCAGCATTCAGTATCGGCAAACACTAAAATCTAAGTACTTGTACCTTTGAAAAAAAATAAATAAATAAATAAAAAAAAAGTGGTATTGGTGCATCCTTAGTAAATATAACATAATGCAGCCTAGTATTTAGCCTGTGTTAATTGTGTGCCAAACTGCTTCCTGCTGTGTTTAACTCGATCCAGTCAGCCCAGATTTCCAGCTATCAAAAGGGGGGCGGGGTGTAAGAGGGTGCTGAGGACAGGTAGGCTGCTACTGGACTACATCCATTTATATAACAGCCGACACACTAACACACACTCTCACAAGGGGGTGTGTACAATCAGCATCACAGTCGACAGGCTCTGGTGGACGCACGTACACACCGCCAGGCTCCATCACACAGATGCCCATGATGAGAGGCTGCTCCAGCCGATCCAAGCCCACGCTGAACCAGGGCACGGCGGGTAAGAGACGTCGCTTCCACGGCTCTGTAGATGCCAGCATTTAGGACTTATATCGCTGATTTAACCGTATGTAAAATAAAGAAGCGAGGGGGCAGGTCGTGCAGCCCCCAGAAGACGTCAGCAAGAGTCGTGCGCTCGTGGCTGTCACCTTTCCCCTACATGAAGACAACAGACGAGGAAACAGCATCATTGGCAGCAGCTGTTTTTCTGTAATACAGACGATGAAGAGGCAGGCTGGTGTTTGGGGGGCTGCTGCCGATATAACAGCGCCATAAAATAATAATAATCGACAGTTACGGCGGATAAAACCCTGGTGTGCGGTCCTGCTATCAGTTTCAATCAATGATCGGGGCTGTTATTGGGATTAGACATACGATGATCGTGGACATGTTGCAAGCGCTTCACGTGTTATGCATGTTTGTTGTGATTTGTGCAGCTCGCATTGAGCTGCTGTGGGAGGACTCATCTGTCATTAGATGCAAAAACCGTCCCTCAGAATGTGCAGTTACTGATCTACTGGTTAATATAAGGCTATCCCAGACTTCTATATTGGGAAGTGTTCAGGCTAAAGGCAGATAGCTGCATTTAGAGCCTGGCGGCTGCTGGGAGGTGAAGGAGGAGGAGCTCAGCTCCGTTTCCTGTTGACGTTCTGGTGTAAAGCATGCAAGACATTTCATTTACCCCAACATCTGACTCATTTAAAATACAGAGCAGACACAGACAGCTAACAGCTGTAAGTCTTCTTTCTTGGGCTCAACAAATACTTTACTATACAGTTTCTACTGGACCACAGAAAAATCTAAAACTTTCTCCCTAGCATGAGTTACTGTTCCATTTCCTGATGAACCCGACATGTATTACAGTCTGCTACCAGAGAGGGAATTTGAGTGTAGAAGCTATTTAATTAGAAACCTCCATCTCCACCATATTTAGGTCACAGGCCCTGTTGCTCCATCACCAAGGCTGACTCTGAGCTTAATATAATCATTGCATCAGATAATGTATAAACAGAGGAGCAAATAGGCCTACTAACCTGAATGTGTGTGACTTTCTGCTCAGCAGGTACACCTGTGCCGTGGGATGTAATCTTTTTGTTGGCAGCATTGAAGTGGTGTAGATTCATCTATATGGTAGATTCACTTGACCACACTATACGTACAGATAATGATGCCAATGCTGTTGGGCTAGATTGCAATATCAGTGTTTCCTACAGTGATGGTTAGCAGAAGCTGGGAGATGGAGAGCAGCAATGCTGCCCTCTCATGGACATTGTCAGTGTTTGTGGACTGAAGAACACTAATACTGTTAAAAACACCATGGAAAAGACTTAAACATCTCTAATAAAACAATACACTGTTTTCAGCTAATTTTTGTGAGTTTTATAAAGGCAAGGCAGGTTTATTTGTAGCACATTTCATGTACAAGACAACTCAAAGGGCTTTACATAAAAATTGAAAGCATGAC
Source organism: Rhadinocentrus ornatus (assembly GCA_037177495.1). Classification (NCBI taxonomy): domain Eukaryota; kingdom Metazoa; phylum Chordata; class Actinopteri; order Atheriniformes; family Melanotaeniidae; genus Rhadinocentrus; species Rhadinocentrus ornatus. The sequence goes on from JBAMHW010000003.1 coordinate 33,854,827, forward strand.
AGAGGAAGCATTACTACTACATTTCATCAAACCTAAAAAGAATAAAAGAAATTACATAAAAAGCTAAAATAGAATAAGACAGATAAAATACAAGGAATAAAAGTTAAAGTGTGAGGAATTAACCTTTTATATATAAAAGTTTTTAATGTTTTTGAAGCAGCAGAGTTTCATCAGACCTGCAGTTTTCTGGGAGTTTGTTCCAGAAACTGAACGCTGCATCTCCACGTTTAGTTCTGACTCTGGAGACAGAATATAGACCTGACCCTGCTGACCCGAGAGATCTGATTGGTTCATAACAATCCAGAAGATCCTGAATGAGAAATAAACATACATTTATTAGCAAACGTTAATGATGTCTAGGGGTTGGTGACCGTAAAACAGCGGATGTAAAAAAGTTTTCCCAGGTAAGGACTCTTTATTTTCATCAGGCTTGCATCAGAATTACAGCTCTGTGGACTTGAGGCTGGAGAGATGGTAAACCAGGATGGAGGCCTCTCTTATGACTATCTAAGAGTCTACATGCCCATTTATCTTCTGCACCTGTCCCCGAGCTCAGCTTCAGAGCAGCTGAAAGAACCGATTTTAGACGTGCAACACTACTCCTTAGACTTTCTGTCCGCCGTCTTTAGCTCTGCAAAGTACTCTTGTTGACAGTCAAATATCCTTATTTTGTAATGTTACACTCACTAAAGGTTTAAACCACTGCCAGCCTTTGCTGTTAAGCTCATTTAAACAGTTATCAAATTTTGGTATCCCTACGAATCCGCATTAACTCTGGACCCTGCAATGGCTTTTGTCAAGTTTCTAAATAAGGCCTTTATACAGAGATACTGAACCAGCATCTGTAATAAAAAGGCTCTTAAACTGGAGCATCTAAATGGAATTCAGACATTCATCAGTCTCATTATTCACCCCTCAGCTTTTCTTCTGCTCTGGGATAGCGCCTGTTCTTCATAGCTCATTTTCAAACCAGCAGAAATGCTGAAAAGGAGTTTAATTTGTTCTCTCGTCCCACACAGCCATACTTTTAGTTGTGACCAAGGAGCTCCTCATATCTAAAGTGTCAGTAAAACTATCAGGGTGACTCAGACTTTGTAGGTCAACGTTGCATTTTGCAAACATTTCTGAAATGGGCAAACTTGGTGTGTCGTCAAGCCTTGAGCAATAACTACAGAAAACCACGGTGCTGAGATAACATGAAGTCAAACATAAAGAATTGTTTCAGCAATCCAGAAAATGTGGTTTCCTAACAGTCCTACACACACACACACACACACACACACACACAGTTGCTCTTGCTGATTGCACCTCTGCTTGGGTTAAAAAGAGGGTTGGAGCAATGCCAGAATGAGCAATGTTACCAAGTTCAGCGAACCCCAAATATTTATTAAGGAAGCATTCTCCCCACATCTTAGCAGATCTTGACATTTTTACGGTGTTGAGAGCAGCATGGATCTAAATGGGTGCATGCATGGCTGTGCAGCATTTCTTCACTTTTGACAGATTTATGTGGCAACATTTAAAGAAAAGAAAAATTAATTTTACTCATGTGTCTTACTCTTAAAAGGGAAGTGGTTCCTTTTTTTTTTATAAGCAATCTGCTAAGTGCACTTGAAATATTAAAGTAGCTTAAATATACAATCTATACATTTTCTGTGCTAATGTTTGTTGTGGAGTGTTGTGGAAAACGTTTTAGAACTTCTTCCAAAAGGTAATTTAAAACTAATTAATTTCTATTAATTCGTTATCCTAATTTAACGTTGAGTGTGCCAAAAGATGGTGGCAGCAAATACAAACCAAATTAGTTTAGTATGTTCCTCTGTTTACCAGGGGAAATTAAATAGTGAAAGCATCAGGAAAGTGTAATAAAGACTTCTTCAACCTTGAACGTTGAAGAAAACTCAAAACAAAATGCTTTGAAAATAATAGAAAAAAAATTAAAAAAGGAATAAAAAACAAATGGACAGAAACGGGAGTCGGTGTTCGTGACCAAACTGAAAGAAACTTGCTGAAGGAAATGGGATTTAAATACAGAAAAGCAAATTAAACTATCACTAACGCCTAAAAACATGAAAACAAGATAACAGTGAGCTAAATAGAAGCAGTCATGGATTATAGATGATTGGATGAAGGTGTTATTCAGTGATCGGTCACAATTCTGCAGTTGCAGGCTCAATGAAACATAAAGATGCAAATAAATCTCCACCACCAATAATGATATGAGGTTGGTGTCAAAGGAGGAGATGACTACTGCTCACACTTTTCTCATTTCGTCATGGCCATGTTTCTGGATGATAATATCTGGACCTCAGTGAGAGTGAAATAGAAAAACATAACCAGACTGTCCTGCAAAGTTGATCTGTCAACTGTAGGAAACAGACGAAAAATGACAGATGAAGGCTTTTGTTTTTAGTTAATCACATGCCTCAGAGAAGCCAAACTGTCATTAAAGCCAGAGGATCTGAAACAAAGTAATGTCTATACTATCTCACTTGAAAGAAAACTATATGTAATTTAAGATGTTTTACTTTTATGTATGCTTTACAAAGTTAGAATATTCATCTCTTACTAAAATCGTTTTTTCTTTAAAAAAATCTGAACCAGAGGTCATTTATGCATTATAGAAAAAAGTAATAATTATAGAAAATTAATAAAAAATAAAAATTAAATAAATAAATAAAAGATAGTAGATGTGTGTGCATGATTAAGTAGACATTTGTGAATTTTACAGTTACTACGAGGAGATTATAGGTTTTATATGAATATTGGTAAACATTTGACCATGTCACATTTACCAAGCTATTAATTTAATTTAATTTAATTTAATTTAATTTAATTTAATTTAATTTAATTTAATTTAATTTAATTTAATTTAAT
>JBAMHW010000003.1:33857803-33873699 GCA_037177495.1 Rhadinocentrus ornatus
TAATTTAATTTAATTTAATTTAATTTAATTTAATTTAATTTAATTTAATTTAATTTAATTTAATTTAATTTTAAAATTAAACACAATTAGAAATGTAGAGTAATCAGAGTATTACAGGCCTAATATGAATGACTATGTCACGTTTACCAAATTTTATTTTATTTTATTTCTTTACGGAGCACATACTACGGTTGAGCTGTGAACGTGCTGCGTCAGTATCAGGGTAGTTACGGTCGAACGTTGGTTTCCGGTGTCGCCAGACCTGAGCACGTGACAAAGGCGCCCGCAGAGAAACCAGAGAGAGAGAGTGAGAGAGTGAGAGAGTGTGTAGCGCGACTGGCCATCTCCGCGCGGATGAAACACCGGTCACCTTCAGAGCAGCATCACGGGAAACTGCCCCGTGTCGGTGTTCCCGCTGCCGCTGCCTCCATCTCTCCTCGAGACGGAATGGAGGAGAAACCACCGTCAACTCCGCGGGAACTCACCCAGAACCCTCTCAAGAAGATATGGATGCCGTGCAAAAATGGCCTTCCCGAAAAAAACATTTCCCAAAGAAAAGGTGCGTATGAGACGTGGCGACGGTTGGAAACTCGTTTCGTTATTATTTTAACTGTTTCCTGCGTTTTTTCAGGAAGTACAGTTAGAAAACCCGTCAGAGGTTTGTTGGTGAAAACTCAGCCAACCTGTCGAGTGACTTGAATAATCACCGCCTCGTTAATCCGTTTTAGTGGCCGTTTGTTTTGATGTGCTAGCTTATGGTCGCTGTAGTTTGAGCCAAATTCGCAGGGTTCAGATGTCTTGCTGCTGCAGCCATCTGCTTCACGCAGTTACGTAATAATTCACGCGATGTTCCCCGCAGAGGAAGGGGAGAAGACTGGTACCAGGGATGCCCATCTCAGTACAAGCACCGGTTGTTGGTAAACAGGAATTGTGTCCCTGCGGTCACGTGAGTGAATTGCGGTTGGATGCCGTTTTCTTTGCGCCCACACTGGTCACCTGTCTCCTCACTGTAACCTGACTCCCAGGTGTTTAAATTGTCAGAACTTGCGAGCATGTGGTATGAAGTTTGTTTGGGTGGAGTAACACTAAGCATGTTCCTGCACCATCCATGACATCCACGGTGCTCTCTGACCGACATATCTGTCCCAGACGAGCCTGCTTTTTCCATCTGTCTTAAAGGGCATAAATGCAGCTTTTCACCAGAGCGACCTCTGCTCCTTAGTCTGCTCTGATAAAGACAATCTGGTAGTAAAATAAAATCTTTTATCTCCGTCATGTGCTGTGCAAGGCACTATTAAGGCGGAATGATAAAGACTAAGAGATTACGCCATTTTTACAACATTAATTATGTTTATTATTGAATAAACTAGTGTGTATGACTGAGCAGTTACATGTTTATAACCTAAGTTTAACACTTTTCCATATGCATAACGTGGGAGATGCACATGATTAGAGTTGTCTTGTCTCCTTCTCATTCCAGTATGTATGACCAATTGTCCCACCCTGATTGTGACTGTGGGCCTTCCTGCAAGAGGAAAGACTTACATTTCCAAGAAGCTGACACGCTATCTCAACTGGATCGGAGTGCCCACCAGAGGTGAGACGTCTGAGGATTGTCAGGGAATAGAGATGTATAGACTTCAGCGAAACGGTGCAACTGTGCTAATTTTAATTTTTTTTCCTGCAGAGTTCAATGTGGGGCAGTACAGAAGAGAGTTTGTGAAAATCTACAAGTCCTTCGAGTTCTTCCGTCCAGACAACGAGGAGGGGTTAAAGATCAGACGGTACCAGTAACCTCGGACCATTAAAGTTTATTAAAAAGAAAAGGAAAACAGCCACGTGATGTTTACGGCCGGGCTTATCTGTTATCTTTGCAGGCAGTGTGCTTCAGCAGCGCTGAATGACGTGCGACTGTACCTCACAGAAGAAGGAGGCCAAGTTGCAGTGAGTTAAACGTTACAGACAAATCCGGCGGCGGTTTTATGTGTTGTGCCATCTTGCCGCGCCACCATTACTGAGGTGGCAAGTCCTAATGACCCTGTTTCTGCTGACATGAATGTCTGGACAGGGGCCATAGTTGTTGATGATGATATGTTATCCGGAGATCTCAAAGTTATTCTGTTTTTCACATTAGTCAGACATCAGAGCATTAATGGAAGCTATCATTCATCTGTCAGAAAATTATTTTAAAAACTGCATTAGAATAGAAAATGGAAATGTGGTTCTGAAAAGTTGGTAAAGAAATAGTTTAAAACTAATTAACTCATGTTAGGGAGATATTTGGCATAGTTTAGTTCTCGCTCGTCTAGGCTGTGATTCGCTTGTGTTGACTAATTGATTTTTATTTTCTGGTCTCGTCCTGATAAAAGCAAGTAACATTACATTTTACAATATCTCACATTAGTCTTTAACTCAGCAACACCGCTGTCTCCTCGTCTGTTAGCATTAACTAGCATAGCAAACGTTACCCGTCGTGTGACTTTAGGCTGGACGGAAACACGAATATGCACAATTTACTGTCAGGTTGACGACTGTTTCCTGCGTGTTCACCATGACCGCATGTCATTTCTCCTCTGCTCGCCGATTGGTCGGTGTTCCGCCCCGATGCGAACACGCGGCCGTCAGTGGACAAACAGTGTCGATCTTCATCAAGAAAAGCTCCGTGATCTTTGCATTCACTGTTTACAGCCCGGAAATGTGCAAGTCCTTCCAGATTTCCTGGACATTGTTAAGAAAACATTCTGACTTTCATCTGTTCTCCTTCCACGTGCACAGAAATGCCACCTCCGAAAACGGTGGAGGGTCTACTTCCGGTGTTTGCCCAGATTAGTCTATATTGGAGCCGATGGTTTATGTCTGTCTAATTTATTTTAACAAGCTAAGTTCTATGTGTCTTAACTAGGTGTTCGATGCAACAAATACCACCAGAGAAAGAAGGGACACCATCATCCAGTTTGCAGAACAAAATGGCTTTAAGGTAACTTAGTGAGTCACAGCTGTGACTGAGGACTTCTGCTGTGGAGGACTGACACTGTGTTGTGTCCCTTTTTTATCAGGTTTTCTTTGTAGAGTCTGTGTGTGAAGATCCGGATGTGATACAGGAAAACATAGTGGTGAGTGTGGGATTATTTTTGTCTCAGGAGGAGCTGAACTTTCACCAGGGTTGTGTTGTGCTAACCCCTTGGTTGCTGCTGTGTTTAGCAAGTGAAGCTGTGCAGCCCCGACTACACGAACTGTAACACCGATGAAGCAGTGGAGGATTTCATGAAGAGGATCAAGTGTTATGAAAACTCGTATGAGACACTGGATGAGGTTCAGGACAGGTGAGGTCCCGGTATTTGTGATCTGATTGCGGTAATGGTTTTTAAATTATGTCCTAACACGTGTTTGTCATCTCCTCTCAGGGATCTCTCCTACATCAAAATCATAGATGTGGGTCAGCGGTACTTGGTCAATAGAGTGCTGGACCACATCCAGAGCCGGATCGTGTACTACCTCATGAACATCCACATCACACCGCGCTCAATTTACTTGTGTCGCCATGGAGAAAGTGAGCTAAATGTCAAGGGTCGAATCGGAGGAGACTCGGGTCTCACACAAAGGGGCAAAGAGGTACAAGCTTGAAAATACAAAATAGATGCATTTTCAGATTAAAAAGCAAACACCAACATCTTGCTTCTGTGTGCAGTTTGCAAAGAGGCTCAACCAGTTCATCGGGACGCAGAACATCAGTGACCTGAAGGTGTGGACTAGTCAGATGAAGAGAACCATCCAGACGGCAGAGGCTCTCAATGTGCCCTATGAACAATGGAAGGTCCTCAATGAGATTGATGCTGTAAGGCCTGCTGTGTTTCCAGGTATTTTATAGTTTCTCTGTCCAATATTAATAGAGCTTAACCTATGAGTGTGATGATATTTTAAGGGCGTCTGTGAGGAGATGATGTACGAGGAGATCCAGGGACATTTTCCTCTGGAGTTTGCCCTGAGGGACCAGGACAAGTACCGCTATCGGTACCCGAAAGGAGAGGTCAGTGGCGAAATGCTATGTTGAGCCTGTTTACCTGCTCAGCAGAAACCTGATTATTATCAAGTGCTCACGTAGACTTTATAATCTGATAATGGTAGTTATCTGATAATGAGAAATTAGATTAACACACTTTGATTTCTCATTAATACTCTTCGTGTATGTAGACCATTTATCAGAGTTATTTAATTATTTTACATCTCCATGTTGCCAAAATTGCATCGCTTTCGTCTTTTCAGCATCTTCCGTTAAAGCCTCTCTGTCACAACGTGGGAAGCCGTAATCGTGGCCGTTTTAGTCAATGGTTTGCCCACACTGAGCGCGACGCCGCGTGTCACAAGTCCCAGATACGTCTAGTCACAGCTCTCCGCTAAACATGCGTGTCAGGTGTAGTTTTCACAGAGCACACTTCCAAAACACGTCAGATTAAGGAGTTCATACAGGGCCAGAGAGGAATTCAGACATGAAAGCGGTTCAAAGCATCCAGTAACTATGTAAACTTTACGTCATTAATGGTCAGGGGGTCTCAGTGGCTTTTTCTCTTCCCCCAGCTACGCTGCATGCTTATGACCAAAATAATAATCCCGATTATTTCGATCATTATTGTAATCATGATTATTAAACTCGATCATTCACCTTGTTTGGAAAAACATGTATTTTTATGCACCAATTGTAAACAAACTATGTGGCAACAATTTTTAGTGAAAAATGAAACTTTAAATTAGAGTAGATGATAAATAATGTAAAAAAAATACATTAACTATTAATTTTTGAGAAGTTAATGTAAATTTTGGGGCTACAAAAGAAGCTAAATTAAGAGCCGTTCGGGAGCCAAAACAGCCGGCTCTCTGAAAAGAGCCGAGCATCCCATCATGGGAGACGGATGAAAAGACAACCTGAAAATGTTTAGAACAGCAAAAAAATTATACATTTAATTCTTCGGTCAATATTTTCTTTGTTTTTTAAATTTAATTTTATTAAGTGTAATTTGTTTTTTTAATTAGAAGTCTGCAAAATGTCACAACACTTCAGACTTTTTAAATATTTATGTCCACACTCTTCATTAATAAACGTTACTATCTGACGGTGAGCCAGCGCGGGATCAACCAGCAGCGGCTTTGTGCGATTCATTTTCAGCCTGGTGATGGAACAAAGGCGACCACCTCCTGCTCTGACGGGGGAGGGGTCTGCACAGCACCCACTCCTCATTGAGAAAAGTAAACTACGTTCCCTCACGTCAGTCTCCAAAAGTCTCCAATAAACCAGAAAAAGTCGCTATAGGCGAGTAAAAACTCGCTAAATATAGCAACGAAGTGGCTAAGTTGGCAACACTGAACTAGCCGCCGACTGTAAAAGGTGTTGTTATTCAGGCAGCTTCATGAAGCCTCGGCCTTGCGTTCGCCCCCTGGTGGTTGGCAGACCACTGGTTGAGAACGTGTGAGATCAGCGATGATGCAGCAGAGCTGCGATTTCAGTGTAAATATCGTTGACCATCAGCTTAATTTTATTGTGGCCACCAAAATCGTGATCACGATCAAAGTGCGATTAATTGTGCAGCCCTACTCGCGGGCGCTCTGCGTGTGCGACGGTGTGAAGTCGGAACGATACAGCAGCGCACACGGACCCGGTGGAAGTTGGCACACGAATGTTTTGAGAATAACACGAAGTTTCTTCACTACGAACGTACTCCAAAAGAAATCCGGAATGGACTGAAAATCGCAGACGAGGATTTTTCTAATATTTTTTTAGTGTGTGATTATTACAATTATCTGATTACTCAACGTTATGGGACTTTGATGTCATGTAGGTGGGATCGTTGTGTCTCGTGTGTTGCTGTTTGTCACTATTTAAATGCGCTTGTGGAAAACATGTCAGTTTTTTTCTTATTCTTGTGTAATACATGTCCATGAACGCACCATCAAAGAAACTCCAGATGGCTGCTCACCACTTCCACTCCGCTGATGAGACTCTGCTTGCACAGTCAGCTTCTCAGTCAGATTTGAGTAAACACACAGACATCACTTAGATCAAATGCGCATGTGTGTGTGCTTTAAATATTGGGTCAGGTTGTTTACCGTTGGCCTGAATGCGTGCTCTGGCGTGCTCTCTCCTTTCGTTCATCTCATTACCTCTCCATTTAATTTCACAAAGGAAGACGGATTCAGGCATTTATCTGCTGCCCAGGCAGCCGGTGCTGACGTTAGAAAGCCGTTTATAAAATGTCTGTCTAATTACCTGTGCTTTATTTTCTTGGTATCCGTTTGATTTGCATTTTTCAATTTCTCTTTGCAATTAGTCCTACGAGGACCTGGTGCAGCGGTTGGAGCCGGTCATCATGGAGCTGGAGAGGCAAGAGAATGTGCTGGTTATCTGCCACCAAGCTGTCATGCGCTGTCTGTTGGCCTACTTCCTGGACAAGACAGCAGGTCAGTGCTGTGTGGAGCAGGAGTATGCTTTATTATTATCTCTGGTTGTTTTATAGCCCATAAACTGTGATCGCTCTGGTCCATTTATATTATAACCTGTATCTGAAACATGGTGTTAAGTCAGTTCTCAGGGCAGAGTGGAGGGGAGGGTCATTCTGGTCATTATTTTTCATAAATGCATCAGGTCTTTGTTTTTTGTTCTGCTGTTTTGGGTAAAGCTGAGACGTGTGTGGATTTATTTACTATTCCAGTAAATACAAAGCTTCATGTTTTTGAGCGTGTTCTTGTCCTTGCTGTATTTCTCTCCACAGAGGAGTTGCCGTACCTGAAGTGCCCCCTACACACCGTGCTGAAGTTAACACCAGTGGCCTACGGTAAGGCTGCTCTTTTATCAGTTTCACGGCTCAGAACATCTCTAAACCTGCTTGAAAATCAAAACCGAACTCTCCTACACGAACAAGTGAAACAAACATGTCTCAACAGGCTGTAAAGTGGAATCCATCAGCCTCAACGTGGATGCAGTCAACACGCACAGAGAAAAACCAGAGGTGGGCATCTCGCACACACCTCACAGCACCACTGACTCACGTCTTTTACGGCCTGATGGTTCACGAGGGGTTGGTAGTGATGGTTTCACTACAGGTTGCAAACAAAATGCACACTGCTCTGCAGGCCGGGTTTTCAAAGCGCTTTTTAGACAGAAGACTAATGTTAATGCTTGAAAATGTTCCACATTTTAACCATAAAAAGCATCAAATTCAGTGTATAGTCTTTGAACTGCGACTGTGTACTCTGATTACGATAATGCAAGGGGAATTTTCGTATCGATTGCCAGTAAATCCTCGTTGTGGGAGCTCTGTTTCTTGTGGTGAATATAAGTGTGCATGCACTGACCTTTCTGACAGCCATGTGGAAAAGGTCTTACTGTGTTTAGGTGCTTTCATGTGTCCCTTGTGTTTTACTTCCTCTTTGTTTCTCATCGAACAGAACGTAGAAGTGACACGGATGTCAGTGGAGGCTTTGCTTACTGTGCCATCTCACCAATGAGGCAGTCCCCCCTCCCCAACACCCACCACCCCCTCCCTTCTCAGTCTTCGTTGCGCACAATGAGCCCTTCAGATGCACAATCTACATCTAAATTCTTTAAATCTCCTTTTTGTTTTTCTTCCACTTCAATCTGAAGACACGATGATTGTAGTAACTGACTGGAATCCAGTTTTTTAATTTTCGATCTTGTGACGGATCTCGTCGTGCACATTCTCCCATTTTTGGAGATTGAATGAGAACAAACGAGGATCTTCTTGAAGTGACGCACTCCCGACTGCGAAGCGGTGAAGCTCCAGCACCTTATCCGTTGAAGCAATAATTACCTGTAGCTAATATTTTTATTTTCTGTAGGAGTGGTTTTCCACTCTCACTGCTCTGTGTTTTTGTTGGTAAAAGTCAAGAAACTGTAATCTTAATTTTACATCGCTGCACAGCAGAGCCAAGTTGTGCATTTTCTTCTGTTTTGCACATTAAATCAACTCTGTTTAGTTTCCTAAGATGTGTAATGCTTAACGGGAATCCCGAAAGGTACAGAAAACATTGTTGTTTTGTAAACGATGTGAAAGAATCTTAATTATCTTCATATCAGTGATCAGAATGGAGAGGAAAATATTTGTTTACTGTTTCTAAATAAACTCCACTCTACCATCTCATGGATGCTTACCACGTGCTTTGTTGTGATTCATTTTAGAAAGTTTGGGATGAAAGCTGCTTTACTGTTTCAGGATGATTAAAAGCATCGAACATCCTTTCTTCTTCCACGCGGAGGTCTGGGAAAGGCTTGCCATGTGCGCCTTATCGCTGCTTTCAGATGGAACGGCCACGGCTTTACTCTGCCATGCAAGCTGAAGACTCGGACATTTCCTCTGCATTCGTATGCAGATATTCCCCTGGTGTGAAAAACAGAGCTGCCATTCACCCGGCAGAACAAAGCGCTCGCTGTGCCTGGCACAGATGAGTTGAAGTCATTACAATGTGCAAGCTTGTTACAATCTTGGCATTTAGCTTTAAAGTGTAAATAGTTTTGTTGGAAGTCATAAAAAAAAAGTTGCAAACACCCAGCGTAGTTAACACTGGGCCATGAAGTGCATTTCACATTAATCTGACTTTTACAGAGCTGGATGATGGTGGACTGACTGCCAGTTATCAGACAAGTTTCATGCATTTAAACTAAAATAGCACTGTACTGGAGGCTGGTGGCCAACTTATAGTACAGCAGACTTAAAACTGTGGAGCCAGACACTAACAGGACCGCTGATTCCCCTGGCTGCAGTGTTTTTATTGTAAATAAACTCCAGCTGCAAAGCTTCGTTGTTTCTCGACTTCCTATAAATGCAGAGGCACGTGTATGCATGCAAAAGATGTCTGACAGCTGCGCTCCTCCTTCCAGATTGTGACTATCCATCGTACAGCTGAAGACGCCCTGCAGACCGTCCCACCTCACCTCTGATCCATGTTGGAGCCCAGAGAGCCTGAAGTTGGACCTCTCACCTCCTCGGTATTCCGGTTGCACCCGTGTTCATATGGATGACGTGCCTCCTCTTCTAACGCTGCCATACAAACATTTTTTTATGTAACCTGCTTGTCCGTCTTTTTGTGAAGGATTTCAGAGTCGGACCTGAACGTGAGCGTCTGGGCTTCGGCTTTGCAACACAGATTCTTGTCTGATTTTCAATGTGTTCACTGTGTCGATAAGAAGCACCAGAACCAACACTGAAGGCTACTGCAAGCGTCAACCGTGTGGTTTAATCATGTAATTGGGATTTTTCTGTGCTCTATTGTGCAATCATTTCACAGAACAGTGTCTTCTGTAATGTGCTATTTGTGGGTTTTAGGCATCAGCCGTGATGACTACATGAATGGATTGGGACATCCTTAGCTTTTCTATGGTGAACAGTTGCTGAAACTTTCTACAGCTGGGTGAAAACAGCTTTCTCTAGCTACTGTACAGTATGTGGTGGATTGTATATAAATTTTATTGTCTCAGCTACAAAACGGGAGTAAATTGTTCTGTGGAGTTTTACATGTAAGCATTAGAAATACAAAAACAAAACAGGAATATTAGCTCAATTTTAATTGTGTTGCTTCTGACTAGAAAATGTTTCTTCCATCTCCACTAAAATAAAGACGTTATTTTTTTAAACCAACCAGTCGTTATAATTACGTTTCTTGGATTGATTCATCTGCCACTTATTTTCTCAATAACTTGAAAGTAGGGAATAAAATAAAGTTACCGGCCAGCACACACGAGGAAAAATGCTTCAGCGGTATAATTTCAGGCTTGTGAAAGTTTTTAATGAAAAGAAACGAGTCAGAGATACTTTAAGATGGATCATCGCATGTTGGAACGAGCCTCTGTTCACGCAGCATTTCCCAAAAAATGAAGGGAGTTCTGAGTGGGCAGGTAAGTAGTTGGTAGAGTATAAACACATGGATGGCAGGGTAGACATTAATGATAATGAGCCAACCAATTTAACTAGCTTTCCAATTTTGTAACTATAAATTAGGCAACTTAATCATACCGAGGTTGATCTTCACTCTGAGCTTTGTGGAGGGGTTGGGTGTACAATGTCTCCTACGTGGTGAGAGGCACGTACAGCAAATCCTGCTGATGAAATAACTGCATGCATTATTATTTTTATATATAAAACAAAGACTCTCTTCGAGCAAAGGTTTCCAAATGATTCATTTAGATTTGGCTGTGAATGTGAGCACACTCTTCACACTACAGCACTTCCCCTTCCTCAAATACGCTGCGCGTGAAGCGAAATATGACCTAAGCACCGTCTACAAGCAACTTCCTCAGAAAGAGCGCAGATCCATTTATAGGTGCACATAAAACACAAACCATAAATGGTGCTTTTAAACTCTCGACACACACGTATAAACAACAGACTTTTATTCTCTATTATTTTCCCACATGGCTTTTTTTGTGGCGTCTTTGCAGACGGTGCTCGCTCCATGTGATATAAAGCCACACAGATGACTTCCTCAAACTTGTATGTCCTGGACAGAGACAAATTTAAAACAACAGCGACAGAACATACAAACGTACGTACACAAAATACAAAAACCTGCTTGTTTTATTTGCGACAGCCCCTGTATTCATGGATATCAACTTGATTAATACTTTAAGGACCCGCCTTTGTTTGGGGATTTGTTCAGAGAAGCTGAGAATGAAACTGGTAAATATCTCATTATATACAGGAATTGATATTCGAGAATACAGGGAAATACTTGAGACGCCGCAAAAGGGTGCCACGTCCCTCCTATCTCCTTGCTGATTGGCTGTTCCCTCTTTTAGTTCTCCACTCGTGCTGATTGGCCCTTAAGAGTTTTCCCGAGGCTTGTACGAGGACAACGCTGTCATCAGAACTGAAGAGGAGAGGATCTCATGAGCTTCAGCTCTGGAATTTGCACATCAAACAAGCAGAAACGTTTCTTACATTCTTGAGGAATTCTTCAGCAACGATACGAGCCCTGGCGTTAACGGACAGTTTCATCTCGCTGATCTCCTTATCGATTTCCTCCATGAAGTGGATGACGAAGTCCACCAGCTTGTGTTTGTACATCTGCTCCGTGTGGAAGTTGGTAATCAAGAAGCTTATATCATACCCCTGCAGAAACAAACAGTTACCAAGTTAAAGGTTAGAGTAAAACCCTCCTTGTCATTCCAAAATCCGGAGGCGAGTTTTGTCAGTACGGAAACCCAAACCTGTCCCCCCACTCCACACCTTTTTTTTTTATTCCTGGCATCTAGCACAGCATGAAAATTGTGTCTTTGTCCTTTAATGTATTTTTAGCCTTTTAATTATTTAGTGTATTTTAATCTTTATAAAGTGTTTTTTGTGTGATTTCAGCCTTTTATATTGTTTGTGTTGTAATTTCTTCTGGTGTACTATAATCCTTTAATTACTTTTAATGTAGTACACCGGTCTAATTCCTTTATTATATCCTAATCTGTTCATTTCTTTTGGTGCATTTTAATCTTTTCATTGCTTTTAGTGTTTTAGTCTTTTACATTTCTTTAGTATGTCAGACATCTCAGTGAATTTTTTTCCAACTCTTTTTATGTCTTTTTGAGTGCAAAATATCTGCATGTCTCTTAGGTTACACATGTAAAGCGCATTGGCATCCATCTGTTTTTATAACATGCTATATAAATAAAGTGGATTGGAAGTTACTGATTACATTGTAATCTTAGAAATGCATGTAGTTTACAGAATATTTGTGCATCGACAGCCTTTTCAGCCGTTTAAAATGTTTCCTCTTTGCCACTCACTGGTTATATTCTTCCATAAAACTTCTCGGATCCCCAGCTCCACAACTATAACTCTTACCTCTACTGGTTTCCTTCTTAGAATGAAGAAGTTTTCAGCTCTCATCATCATGAAGCGCATGAACTTGTGGCAGAGGATCTTCTCAATCTCATCAGCCTAAAGTTGATCATAGCAGAAAGTTGTTTTTTTTAAGTGCAAATGACAATCATGAATAGAAAAAGAAAGTTAATCATCATGGGGGATTTCATCACCTGCTTGACAGCAATGCTGACCCTGACAGAGTTAATGGATCCCTCAATGAGAACTTTCTCCTTGTCATTACGACTGATCACCACTGGCTGAAGAAGCAGCTCCTTACTGCTCCTGTCAGCACATAAACAGGCTTTCTCAGTTTTAAAAAGTCGGTTTTACAAGCACAGACTCAAGCATAAGATCCCTAAAAGGTCAGAGTTATTCCAAACTTTAGCATAGTATTAAGAAGACATTTGCAAACAGGCTGCAGCAAGCCCCTTTCCAGCCAATTTCTAACCCTTGTCCATGCTTGTGTCCTTTTATCTCCCTTCAATACTTTGTTATGCAAGTCTACACAAGCCGAAACTTGTCTAACACCAGCAGATGAACGAAAAACAGCTTGAGGGGAGGAAAAATGGGAGGAAGCAAATAAGTTTGACAGCAACCAAGCCCAGTGAGGATCCATTGCCAATGAACATACCTGACTTCCACCTCCGGCTTGTTGTGACGCTCCACCACCTGAGAGGAGAAGTTCTCCAGACAGAGAGCTGCCTGCAAGGTGGACCTCACCGCATTCAAGTAGGGGCGCAGAGTCGCTGTCTGGGGAGAAATGAGAAAAGATCAGTATCTGGGTGGATCCCTCCGCAGAGAGGGTCCTGCTGGATAATGTGATTTGTGATGCTGATGAGCTAACAAGTGACCTGTGAAGTCAGGTTTTACAAGTATCCAAAATGGGCTGAGAAGGCTAACATTACAGCTAAACAACATACTTCACCTTCCATTTAACAAAGTAATCATTTTAAAACAGAAATGCATTAGACACAAAAAATTATTTCGATCTTACTTCATTTATTTTGCATGTAGCAGAAGGTTAGATGCTTTAGGAGACCGATAATAATCCTTATTGAAATGATTAATGTTAACATTTTACTGTACCGAATGTATACAGCAGTTTTCCGTCCACAAATACCTAGGTTTTGGTAGAGCTATATGCTAAATTAACGAGGAAAAAACGGGGGGAAAGGAGTCGAGAGGAAGAGTCAGTTCAGCTCAATCGCTGTACTTTCTGCATACCGTATCAAGGATGCCCGTTCTCTCATTTTACAACCAACCATCAACATCGTTTGTGAGAAGCCAGGAGCTAGCTAGCTAATCTCACCTGGGTGAAATAATTATTTTGGGGGGCAAACAGTTAAATGACCAAACATAAAAAATATAATCAGTGCAAGACACTTACCATTTTGAGCTGTTAGAAGACGGAAGTTCCTCAGCCACGCCTGGGACGACTCTTCCGTAAAGCCTACATTGTCGAGTAAATTAATGGTGCGTTTGTTTTACTACACTCTTCATATGAATGAGTGCGGGTCTGCACACCACTCTCTTCATGCGACGCATACAGTATCTACCTCCGCCCATGTGTATGATATTTTGAATAAAACGAGCACAGTCTACGACGCGTCCATTCTGCTTTGTTAAGAGGAGACATATTGCTTAGTGACCGTTTGGCCAGGAGTTATTTTAACATTTAAAATATTTATTCTCGCAAAATAAGTTAACTAATAATTTTACAAAAACTTGCGTGCCATTTTCTAAAAAATAACTAGATAAATAAAAAATAAAAACAAAAAAACTCTGGTAGTTGCGCCTCGATAGAAAATGAACTGTTCCGACCGTACCACTGTAGCATAGCCCTGTGATCATAATTTATCACGTTTTGTTTAGGTTACGTTATTTATCTTACATGATATGATTGATTAATTCTCCAATAGATTGAATGTGTAATTACACTCCTAATTTATTTTTCATTTTCGAAGACAAAGAAATTTAATTGAAATTAGTTAGACACCCTCACAATAATGGTTTTTTCCATCATGGACACCTTCTACTGACGGTAAATATCGTTGCTCTTAAACGCTCAAATGAATATTTATGTGCCATAAATATGTAACATTAAGCCACATTTTCACGTAAAACTTACGTGCGTATATTAATAATACGGAAGGGTCTGTTATTAGCATTAAAGAGTAACCGAGGACAGTTCGGGCCCAGCGCTGTATGAAGCAGCCCTACATGTACGTGTGTTGAATGCGTGCGGTGCACGCACGTACGTGGTTCGGGTTTTGTTGTGTGCGTGTGTGTGATGAGAAATCTACAGCTGGACTCCACTGTATATGGGTCTAATGACCTACAGTAATTCACGCTATCCATCCCTTCTGTTAGTTTATCCAGACACTGGCAGCTCCTCTCCCCACAGAATCATGAGCGAGTTGAAAGATTGCCCTCCGCTTAAATACTACGACTTCAAGCCCGTTGAGCATGTCAAGCTGTGTCCACGGTACACTGCTGTGTTGGGCCGTTCAGAAGACGATGGCATCGGTATCGAGGAACTGGATACCCTGCAACTGGAGCTGGAGACACTCCTGTCTTCAGCCAGCCGCCGCCTTCGGGCCCTGGAGGAGCAGAGACAGGTAGGAAGACGTCTGGCACACCATCCTTGATTCAACTTGTACACGTGGAATCAGGTTTGATTGCAGGAAAATAAATGTTAATCCTAAATGAAAAAAAAGTCCTTTCTACTTACTGCCTTGCCTGTTTTGTGCTACATCTCAGATTCTTACCGACTGGCAAGACAAGAAGGGAGACAAGCGCTTTCTGAAACTGGGAAAAGACCCAGACCCTGCAGCCTCTTCCCGTCATAAGCCAAAGAAGCAAAAATTGGATGGCAAGGGAGGACATGGGCCAGGCCCAGGTCCTGGGAGACCAAAGTCCAAAAACCTGCAACCTAAAGCTCAGGAGTATGAATTTACAGATGATCCGCAAGATATCCCCCGCACTCCAAAAAATGATGCTCCCAACAGGTCAGCACCAACACTTCAACACACTTATTAGCTTTTTCTCACGTTTATCAGGTATTTTCACACCATATGATGCAGTTTTCAGCTTTTTATTGAGGCTTTTCTGATATGTACTCTAGTGTCAGAAATATAACACAAAGTGCATCTGCCTCCTTTTTAGTGCTTCATTTCTGTATTTCAAACCTTTGTCAGGTTCTGGGCATCAGTTGAACCATATTGTGCCGATATCACAAATGAAGAGATACGATTACTTGAGGAGCTTTTGAAACCTCCAGAGGATGAAGCCGAGTATTTCAAAGTATGAATTAAAAGTCATCTACTTCTGGCTCATTAAAAGCAACAACAAAATTCAGTGTGTTTGTACCCGGGTGCTGATTGTGTCAACTGTAGATTCCAGCGTTGGGGAAACACTACTCGCAGCGGTGGGCTCAGGAAGATCTGTTGGAGGAACAGAGGGAAGGAGCTCGAGCCAATGACAAAAAGAAAAGCCTCGTGGGAGGACCACTGTCAGAGCTGGATGCAAAGGGTTAGGGAAGACACACCCTGCTTTTGGTCTTTCTTCATCAGATTGGGTTTGCATATATTGTAAATTGTACATTGTCTCATCTGTATGCTCAATGTAGATGTAGATTCGCTGCTGAAAAAGTCCGAATCCCAGCATGAATCACCAGAGGATGGCTGTCCCTTCGGTCCTCTCACGCAGTGTCTGCTGCAGGCCCTCGTTGAGGTCAGACTCACTATTTTCTCTGCTGATAAATCTTCCAATAATGCATAGTGGGTCATTAACCTTTTCAAACCCCACTAGTTTAGCAGAACCTCTGAGTGCATCGCTGATATTGTCAACAATTTCTCACGAACGCTAGTGTGTAACCGCGTGGGGTGAATTGTGATGAGGCATTTTTAAATGTCATCAAGAAGGTTTACAATCCAGCCACTAAATGTAGACTTTATTCTGTGACTATCTGGTAAATCCACCATGATCCATGATAACAGCATTATTTATCACATTTCATCATCACTACTATGTTGCTAA
>JBAMHW010000003.1:33875517-33888453 GCA_037177495.1 Rhadinocentrus ornatus
TTTCAGACCCTCCATGTTTCTAAGTGGGAGAACTTGCAAAATAGCAGGGTGTTCAAATACTTACTTTCCTCACTGTACATAGAAAGATAAAAGCATAACAGGGTGCATAAAAAGCAGCTTTTTGGAGCATAGAAGACAAATACAAGAATATAATGCGATTCAAAAATAAAAGACTTTAAGTTAAGTTTTAAGAAGTGATTTAAAAGAACTGTTTTCATCCACATATCTTCCATCTCACCCTCCTTAGTGTTCCTCATACCCGTTCCTTGGAGGCACGAATCAAAGAGGAGCTGATAGCCCAGGGCCTCCTGGATTCGGAGGAGCGACCCGGACAAGGAGGCGACTCTGAGGACGAGGTCCTTGCGGAGCTGCAGAAGAGACAAGCAGAACTTAAAGCTCTAAGTGCCCACAACAGAGCCAGAAAGCAAGAGCTGCTCCGGTGAGGCTTTATAAAAGTGAGACGATGTGCACAGTCCCGACACAAACACAAGGACTGCCAGGGTGACACCAGTCTGCTGATAAAGAGACACGGTATCCTGGATGATAATTAGCCTGTTGTGACTCCTCAGTGTTAGTTTCATGTGTGTGACTAGAGGAACATTCACGCCGACTTTTTGATTCGAATCCTAGTCCGTTTTCTCGGAAAGTCCGATTCGGATCAAAGAAGTGGATTCTGGTTCGTCTACAGACACAGATCTCAGTTCACTTCAAGTGGGCCACATACAGGACATGGAGTAGAAAACAAAGTGCATTGTGGGTTCAAAACAACCAAAACATTGTCGCTCCTGCATGCTTTCCTCTGATGGAAAACAGAAGCTGTCCTGCATTAACCAACAGATGAACCAGTTTTCTTCTTCGTTGGTTGTCTCGTCTTCTCCTTCAGTGACTCTTGATGCAGCGGGGAGTTGGAAATAGTATTTAAAAGGTCTGATTCGTTTGAGTTGTGCAGCGTGAACTCGTCTAGAACAACGATGCACCCCTAAGTGAGCCGAGTCATACCCAGTCGTGCGGGATATCGCGGCGTGAATGCACCCTTACATTCAGACTTAATAAACAGGATGTGAATCTCTGCAGCACTAAAATTAGTTCTGCTGGTTCATGTTTTCATGAACTCTGCATGAACGTCTGAATATGACACACGGAACTATTTAAACATCTTACAGCTGCAATCCGCTGTTAGGTCACGTTGCATTTCCAAACCTCGTCACAGAGTATTTATTAAGAAATTACCCCAAAAAATGTCCTGATGAAACTTTTATTCAGGGGAGTCGTTCTTAAATAGAATCTGGATCCATTTTAAGACGAAATTCGCCTCAGAGATTCTTACAGTGACGTTAGATTCTGCTTGTTCAGCGACTTTAAATGACTTGCAAGATTAAAATAAATGAACTTGACTTTCTAGGAGGGGGCAGTGGAGGAAACACTGCATACTGTCAAAGAGGATTTGTAGTCATTTATTTTCCGTTTAAGGGTAACAAAATATGCATTTTAAAAAGATAAACCATCATTTGTAATACATGAGTATTTCAGCCTTTCACCTCCGTCTTTTCAATTAGCACAAACACATTCAAAAGTCTTTTTTAGCTTGTTCAACCAGCACCGGTCCAACAAAACATTCTTATACTCAAGAATAAGTAAATAATCCAGTCTGTTTCATGCTAATCGGACTGTTTGCAAACTAGTGTCTTATAATAATGTTGGGCCTGGAAATCTGCAAATGCTACGGAGTAATTTCTGCCATAACATGAAACTTGTGCTGTTACCTCACAGGTTGGCAAAAGAAGAGATGCGTAAGCAAGAATTAAGACAGAGGGTGAGAGTGGCCGACAATGAGGTGATGGAGGGATTTCGGCGGATCATGGCAGCCAGGCAGAAGAAACGCACTCCGACCAAGAAGGAGAAAGATCAGGCCTGGAAAGCACTGAAGGAGAGGGAGAGCATCCTCAAGCTGTTAGATGGGTAGAGAGCACAAATCAACGAGGGTCTGTTGTGCGGTTGTTGTTTTTTTTTATTATTATTTTCTTTTTTAATCCAGAAAAAATTGGAAGGTGAACCTGTCGTAACGGACACACGTTGCTACAACTGTCCTGCAGTCGTGGTGCTTTATGTTGTAGTTTTTGTGGCTTGTACAGCAGTAGCTTATCTGACCAGTAGCTTCCAGTTTGCATAAAAGTTTTTTACTTCTTTTTGTTTTTTCACCATTGCAACGTCGTGACAACAATGCATAGATGTTGGAATAAATCAGTACAACTTAATGTTTTTGTGTGAAAGAGCAGATCAGTCAGGAAGTAATAAATATTTGTTGCTGTTTTTTTATGGGATTTTTGGGCTCATATTTCCCTCATCGCCATTTGCAGCACATCTTTTTTGTCTTTTTTTATTAGTAAATGATTTTATTTTATTAGTAAATAACACCCAGTGCAATATGTACAAAAACGAAACATTAAGTTCTGAAGAGAGGGAAAAAACATGGAGTAACAGAAAATTGTCCCGACTCATTTACATACGTCAACGTCTGTATTTTACTATTTCACATGTCTCAGAATGTACATTTTTTCCCACTAAAAGTGAAGCGCCTGGTACAGTTTATAGCAGTTTAGCATTAGTTATATATTGTAAACATTATCCCACCTTCATTTTCCAATACAAAATTCATAAAGAGGCCCCAATTTTCCAAAATGTCTCTTGTTTATCCAGCACTTTGAAGGTTAACTCTTTGTAATTGGCTGTTTTAAACATGTCCTCCCACCATTCATTATAAGAAATAGCATCTTTGGTTTTCCAATGTCTTAAGCGCAATCCTATTAAAGCCTATAAAAAAAAGCAGGTCTGCACCACTGAATCTGTTTGATAACGTCATTTTTTCTAGCCCTCTACCTAATATGCACAAAGCTGGGCTTTGGACCATTTTTACTCTAAACATGCTATTTAAATACACAATATTTGCCCAGTACCGCCTGACCGCCTGTTTGGCCCTCATACACGTATAAATGGGCAGCACAATGATTCCTTATTTACTCAAATCAGCCAAATGTTAAATTAGTTGACATGTTCCTCACTAAGCTAAAAATGATGTTCAATCAGCCAGTTATGTTCCACCAGTTGTCTTCTTATCACAGTATTGTTCAAAAGCAGGAAAAATGATGCATTGTTTGTTTATTTTGGTTTAATGTGTGGACTCATACTGAAAATCTAATATATCTTGAATGTTTTGTAAATATATTTTCTGACATTTAACCCACTGATGCATTATTATTAAAAAAAAGACACATTTTATTTACAATATTTGGCTTCTATAGACATATAGTGATGCCTTCATTTTTATTCTTATTTTACTTTTTATTTAGTTTTTATTTATCAAAATATTGATATATGACACAAAATTCTAAAAAATTATAGCTGTCATTTTATTTTCCTGATTATCACTGAGACAAACTTGGTCATTACAATGCAATTTCCCCCCCTTTATTATTTAGTTGCAACCAGTGTCAGCATCCTAAATGTCAATCAACGCCCTTTTTTCCCTGTTGGACAAAAGAAGCTTTTTTAAAGGAACCAACTCTTTCTCACCACTAGGTGGCGGTAATTGCCTTCAGCCCGAGTCTCTCGCTACGTTTGCATAGCTGAGAGCCTGTAGTTGACTTTACCCTGACACAATGTGTGTCTTTGTGGTGTGTGTCCAGTCTTCACTTGAAGATTTCCTCACTGATCTTGATCCCAGGATGAAGCAGGAGGGAGCAGCTGTGTGTCAGGGGTCACTCAGTTCATCTTATAGAGTAATCCACATGGGGGGTTCACAACCGCCAGGGACGCTGCTTCCTGACCAAACTGTCACACGGTTGCAGCAGCAACTACAGAACCACATTTGACTTGAGTGGACAGAGAATTGGGAGGATTCGTCCATGTTGAAGCTATTCCAGGAGGTCTCACTGGTTTAGAGGAGTAACTACAAAATGCTTTTCCTGGATTTCTCTTTTTTTAACCAGATTTATGTAAAAATTTCTATCTTGGTTCCAAAAACTAAACTGAACTGAAAAGAAAATCTGAAATGTGCATGTATACTCATTATTTTCAAGACATATTTCCTATCATGCTAATTTTAAGCATTCAAGCATTTATTGGTTTATTCTTTACAATCAAGACGTGTGTGAAACCACATCAACATACAAATGTACATATTTCATATGTTGTTGCATATTGTTTCTTCTTTTTACTTATCTCCAATGGAGGCCTGTTTCCTTGTAGATTAGTAAAGTATTTCTCAATCTGAATTGACCTTTTCAGGCATGATCATGTTTTCATTATCATTATTATTTAGCTGAGGCTACAACATCAAGACTGCGGGTCAAATTCTTTCAGAAATCATCAATATTCTAAGTCAACGTTCAACCATAATTACATGTTATGCCTCGCGGCTACAACTCCTCCAGCAGCTTGTTTGTACTTCAAACAGGAGTCTACAGGTTT
Organism: Rhadinocentrus ornatus; assembly: GCA_037177495.1. Classification (NCBI taxonomy): domain Eukaryota; kingdom Metazoa; phylum Chordata; class Actinopteri; order Atheriniformes; family Melanotaeniidae; genus Rhadinocentrus; species Rhadinocentrus ornatus. The sequence goes on from JBAMHW010000003.1 coordinate 33,879,985, forward strand.
GCCAGGGTTATGTTGACTCTTTATTTGTGTGACATTTAAATTCAAGGGGGTCTGTGTGTTTTCTCATTTTTCTAAGAGCCATTCAGCAGCTTATGAGAAAGACAAGTATGACGACAAAGCCCCTCGTCTCCTTATTTGCATGTTCAGTAGACCTCAGTGTGTGTGCAGTTGGTGAAATGTCGAGGCCCTTGGTGGAAACTGAGTGAATTCACTATAATACCGTCATTTTTTCAGAGAAATAATACACAGACCAAATACAAAGGTTCGTGTTCTGTGTCCTTGAGCACAGCTCAGCGTTTGCAGCCAGGCTGAAGGCTCCAACAAAGGCCCAATCATCATGTAAAGCCCCCTCAGTCTGAGCCGGTGTCCTCTACGCAAATTCATAATGCCATCAGCCCGCGTATGAAAGCTTTTATTAACATGCAGACCTATTGAGCTCTTCTCACAGGTGAATGAGAAGCTGAATAGACAACTGTGGCGGCCCCTTGAGGCTGGGTGTATCTCTCAGGGCTTTTGTTGTATTTGTTGTCATTAGACCTAAACTGAAGGGCAGGTGGGTTTTGTGTTAACACACTGCTCATTCGTGCTCAATGATGCTCGTCGGCTGTTTGCACATCCCATATTGAGCTTTCTTTTAAAAAAAAAGAAAACCCATCAGGCACTGCCTTTTGACGACCCAGGTGACGTGTCCCAGAGGCTCTGAGGATGTGTGAGGCTCTCGGCTCCACCGGGTCACGTAACTCTCCTCGTGTGAAATTCAGCTACGTGGTGAGCTTCTTCGCTCCTCTCTGTCATGGCCAGTAAACCTTTATGGCTGTTTAAAGAAGAGGGCTCTCCACTGGAGGGTCTGGGTAAATAAATTAAGTAATCTGGCACAAGCTGCACAGTCTGCTGCATGTCACACAAATGAGTGTAAATACAGTGCTGTCATGTGAGGAGACTGTGTGTTTATGAGCACACACACACTTTCCTCTGCAACTATCAGTCCAGATCAGTGGGGGAGCTTTCTGTCCATCGGGTCTTTGTTTTGCCACTGTGAACAGGCTATGTTTCTTTCTCTGGGGCTCTCCTACTCCACCTCCATCCCTGCGTTCCTGAGCTAGAACTGAGTCTGAAAAGGACGGCTGACGCACACACACGCTCAAACACAAACACAGACAGACACAAGGAGATGTACATAAGGGCAAAGGGATTTAACATAAATCTGCTCAGCTTTCATGCTGAATTAAAACTGTGTGTATCGGAGATGCAGACAGAGGTTGAGACAGCTGCTGAGGCTCGCCGGTCCACTGAGAAGACCCTCTGTCCAGCCAGGCCACGCCTGGCTCTTCTCCTGCACAGAGCGCTATTGTCTTCAGAGCTGCTTCCACCACTCTGATGTCATGGATTGTCCTTCCACGGAGCGCTGCTGCTGCTGTTGTGGTGAAACTGGTCAGGCCTTTTAGCCAAAAGTCAGAAAACACAAATGATTGCATGGATATACGCTGCAACAGTACACGTAACACTCCTATGTCTCCCCTCTTTAACCCAGCCTGTGACTTGCCCTTGTTTTGCATCTTATTTGCTTCTCATTTGCATGGCAGTTGATGCTTTTTTTGTGTGACAGCTCATATGCAAAGTAACCTTTTCTGACTGGTTCAGCTCCACCTGAGTGGGCTTTTCTTATTGGTGAAGTACAGACGGAGATGGTTGGACTCCTTAAAGCTTCTTGGTAGTTTAATGAAAGATATACTCAAAAAACAACAGACAACCTACGCATTCACTATCAGTATTAGAGGCAAAAATCCCAGTCAAGCAAAACCTTTTTCTATTGGGGAAAAATACAAAAACCTAGTGTTGACTGAATTATTTAAAAAAAGGGGGGATGAAAAAATCTTTACTTTAAACCTTAGACAGTCAGTCTGTCAGTCATTATCTGTACCGCTTATTCCATTACAGGTCGCGGGGTTACGTAAGACAATAAATGTCAATTTTATTAAGCCATAAAGTAAATTACATGCTAAATTAAAAATAAACAGATTTCATCTAGATGTCTAACTTTGCACTAAGCAAATATGTGCAGCCAGCGGATTCAGTAACTTTAGTAATGTTGAGCAAACTAAACTGAGGACATAATGTAAATAAAAATAAATGCAAGTAATTTTTCAAATACAGATACATTGAAGATTATATCTGAGGTTCAGACCTGGTATAAATGTCAACAGGTGGACAGATTTATTTTCAATGTCTACCAGCGCAACAGGGGTAGAACCCTCTAAGGTTAGTAATACAAACTTTTAAGTTCCTGGTATCTTGAGGATGTAAGTAAAACTGATGAAATTCTGATCACGCTTGGAGATGACTAGCCAACACCTGCAAGTGAAGTCTCAATAATGTACCTAGAGTGTCTATTTGATACACATATTTGGATAAGGTTTTGATAACTGTTCCTTCTACAGGCTCCTGTCCTGCGGAGGCCACGAGAAGCCCTCATCTGAAGCTAGCGCGTATGGCTTCTTCTCTCTCTGCCACTGCAGCTAGTTTCCATAGTGCTGCAGCAATGCAATTATCCCTGTTCTGTATGCGTCATTCAGATTACAGGGCAACAACTGCATTGGTCTTGTTTGGACAGATGAAGTCCAAACTCTTGGGAAATATGCTTTGCTTTGGCAATGAGGCATGAAAGCAGAGGTTTCTAGACTGAACTTATAGTTACCCCACCTTCAACACAAAATGGATCAATTTAAGCAGAAGGAACTGAAAAGACTCTAGACAGCTGGTCTCCTTTGTATGGATAAAAAAGCACAACCTTCCTCTGAGATGAAGAATTGTGGACCAGAAAGAGATATGACTTAGCTAGCAGAAGCAAAGGGGGACTCAATGAAAAACCTTTCTCACACCACCCACCACTTTTCTGTCAGCCTCCCTCCATCTCTCTTTCGTTTCCTCTCCTCTGTTATTATCACCGAGATCATTATCAGGCTCATTCTCCCCTCAGTGTGATGGAAAGGATGGCCGCCCTCCCACATGGCTTCGGTGAGAGATCAGTACCAGCGGTGCACCAGAGGAGGGAGGAGAAAAGTGAAGACAAGAGGTCCAATAAAGCCCATCTAAATATAGAGGCAGCAGAGCCTTTTTTCCCTTGTCCTTATAAAGAGCTGCTGGTGAATCCAGGCAGACTATCCTCCTCACTGTGCTGATCACTCCCCCTAGGACTGGGAACGTAACTGTTGCTACATGGAAACACACACTTGTGCACACAAATACACGAGGCTGCACGGTTTTATGAGAAGATGTGGAGGGAGTGTGGGGTTCAGTTTTCTCTCTGCAGAAGAGGGCAAATCATGTTCAGTGGAACATACTAAATTAGGAGAGGTAAAAAGAAATGATGGGAGAAACGGGTGTTTGGGGGATGTTCCCGTGCATGAGATTATAAAAGAAAGTGCAGTCAAGCTTTTAGCCAAAAATATCTCATAGGAGAGATTTTACATTTAATTTACATCAACATTATCTCCATCCCCAGACCAAATAATGCCCCTATTTGGCTCTCACTTCTGGTTATTAAGCTTCCTTGAGTTTCTCCCAAGGCAAAGTTCAGCATCTGGGGGAGATGTTCCTGCAGGGATGAAAGCATCATGCTTGTGTCTGTATGACAGAAACAACAGGCAGTTGACATGAGACAGGAAGAAAGAGCTTTGTCCAAGAAGAGCAACATCTATCACCTGGAGTAAACTACACTGCATGGCCCAAAAAATAGTCACCACCACCACAATAAAAGAAGTCACGCACTTTAATGTTTGGTTGGAGAGCCTTTGGCTGTGATTCCAGCAACTTCTCTGTGGCATCGTCTTAATAAGTTCCTGCGAAGATTTATTTCCATCCAGCGTTGCAGTCATTTTTCATCTTGTCTTGATGACAAAGAGTCCGACCACTGCACAAATCCTTCTTCAGCACGTCCCAAAGATCCTCCATGGGGTTCAGGTCTGGACTCTGTGGTGGCCAATCCAAGTATGGAAATGGTCTCTTCTGTTCCCTGAACCACTCTTTCACAATCTGAGCCCCATCAATCCTGGTAATGGAATATGTCTGTGCCATCAGGGAAGATGGAATAACCTGCTCATTCATTGTATTCAGGTATCAGGTGACCTCTTTGGACACACAATGTTGCTGAACCTGAACCTAGACCTGAATCTAGACCTGACCAACTGCAGCAACCCCAGATCATAGACTTCCCCCACAGGCTTGTATAGCAGCACATGATGGCTGCATCACTTCATCTACCTCTCTTCTTACCCTGATGCCCCATCACTCTGGAACAGGGTAAATCTGGACTCATAAGACTACCTGACCTTCTTCCATTGCTCCAGAGTCCAGTCTTTAAGCTCCCTAGCAAACTGAAGCCTTTTTCTCTGGTTAGCCTCACCGATTAGTGGCTTTCTTCTGGCTCCACAGCTGTTCAGTCCCTTCAGTTCCTTCACATTGTTCATGTGGAGATGTTCTAACTTTCACTATTAAACATGGTCCTGCTGTTTTTCTTCCATCTGATTCCACCAAACGTTTAAGCGATCAGCATCATTCAGGATGTTTTTCTGACCACATTTCTACCTGGAAGACGATGGTTCCCCACCATCCTTCCAGTTTTTTATAATGCGTTGGACAGTTCTGAACCCGATTTTGGTCGTTTCTGCTTCTCCTTAGATGTTTTCTCTTCTTGATGCCAATGATCCGACCCTTCTTAAACAGACTAACATCTTCTCCACGACCACGGATGTGTCTCTCCACATGGTTGTTTAAGAAATCAGAAGCTGCTCATTGTATCATTTAGGGTTAATTAACTTGCTGCTGCTGAAAGACGATCATCCTGCAGTAATTATCCAACAGGAGGCTCTTGTGAATCAGAGATTAGATGTTGTGTTCTGAGTGATGTACATTGCTTTAGTTATTGTTTCTCTTTTGTTTAATGAGTTCATATCCTGACTGTGCACCTTAAATTTGTTGTACGCGTGTGTATAAGGAAAATAAAGCATCATAAACTTGTATCTTACTCATTTGCTTTGTTCAATTCAAGTGGCAACTTTAAATGGGCCAGGCAGTCGTTTCAGTCTGTACAATTTAATAACTACATGTCATGTCATTCGGGCCATTGATAGCTTTGCTGGGAGCTTTTATGTGTCAAGCTTTGAATTGAGAGACAAACGAAAGCCAGGCTCATTCCCTCCTCTGACACCACAAGCTGCTGTTCTTACGTTCTGGTTTCTGAATGGATTAAGCAAATGATGATGCAAAGAGCAGGTAATTCCTACTCTCAACAATTTTAGTGCATTTCAAGTTGTACAATTAGGCCAATTGCATTTATCAGTCAGTTTTATTGTTGAGCTAATGCAGTGTTTTTAGTGCGCCCCGACCCTCCTGCTAAAGTAGTCTCTCCCTTTCTGTCCATGGTCAGCTTGTGCTGATTCTGCAAAACACTTCACAAGAGGTGTATTGTCTTCCCTCCCTAAATCACACAGTGGACAGGAGCCCAGGGTCCTCAGTAGGTTTGTTATTTGCTCATCTTTAAGACTTTTGTAAGCTAGCTAAGCAGAGGAGTTCTTGGATACATGTGATGGAGCGCTGTCATGAAAAAATATTGCTTTTTTTAATGATGCAGAAATTCAGCTCTTCTCCCAAAACAATTGACAGTAGGTCTGTGGGTCCGTTTTCAAACAATCTTATTGTTGGTGATGACAGCCCATTTCAGATCCCCTCCTCCACTCTGCTGGTGGGTGACTGCCTCCAGGCTCCAGCACAGATCCTTACATTTGTTAATAAAACATTTAACAAATGTGTTTACATAAAATTCTCAATGCTTAAACTTGTGAATCTTGCGTAGTGCTGGTTGTTTTTCCGCTTCAGCTCAATCATATCTCTTAGTTCTCGACAACTTGCGGACTCTCAGGACGTGCTTGTCTTCAGGAAATATAACAACTAGGAGCTTTAAGTTGAATTTGTCTCTGTTTTTATTTCTTTTGTTGTTTTTCTTCCCCCTGTTCTTTGTTGTCACCCTGACGGCTATTCTCAACAACTCATCTGATTATTCTATGGACAGATCTCAGTGACTTAATAATCTAAGCTCTCTAATAATTCTCCACATTCCCACCTGAGACATTTTGTCCACACTCTCTTGCATTATACAAATACTCCCCACCTGAGAATGATTTAATTAAAAAACCTTCAAGTGTTTTTTACTAGGAATAATAATAAGGTCAAAATAATCTTAGTCTGCATGCAGAGCAAACGATCATGCAGCTGCTAGCAAACTTACAGGTGATTGGCTGACTTTTCCCTCATCACGACTTCACAGATTCCTCTGCTGGGTCATCCATGTAAGCGAGTAATATGAGTTACTCTGATATCCTAAACTGTTGCTGTCAGTCTGAGCGCATCAGTAGACACCCATCCTGTTTGTGATTAAAAGGCAGTAATGTGCAGGTCATGTGCTGGTTAAACAAACCTCAGACCACATGTCTGCACAGGAGGCACAGAGAGATCATCAGTTGCCAGTTTTGACATCCGTGTAGAGCAGACAGGTCATTTTCACAGCTGTCCTCGTATGCCTCTGGTCACTGCAAAGATTCAGAAGTCAAAGAAGGTGAAAAACATCCTCTTTTTTACACCTGTTGCTCACTCCCCCCTGTGGTGTGTGGCCACACACTTGGAAACTTGTGGACATGCACTGAATGAGTTTAGTTGCGGTTGTCTGAGCTGAAGCTGTGCTCCAATGAAAGCATCACGTAGACTTTGTCTTTGACTCTCGCAGTCCATGTTAAGCTTATTACGAGAAAGGAAATGGGTATAATTTGTGCATGGCCACTCGCAGGCTAAAATCTGAAGTGGATTGATCTGTGCATGTGTTAAATAAAAAAGGGGGAGACGGGTTGTATGTTAGTTTGTGGTTAGTTGAAACCCCCACGGAGCGGGAAGCTCAGCTGTCAGTAGCTGTCAGGCGCTGGGCCTCTCTGTCTTCCCTCATTTGCTGCCCCTGCTGTAGTTAACCTCAACCCCCTTCTCTTTCCTTTTCACCCTTCCTCCTCTTGTCTGCCCTCCAGCACCAGCTAGCTGGGTTTGAGGTCGAGGTGGAGGCGCCTAACATTAGAATGTGCATGTTGGCCACAGATAAGAAAAATGGCACCGAACCAACAAAAGCACCTCAAGGCTGGGAATACTGTGAACGCACACATATATACAGCAAACAAGTGTGAAATATATGATGTTAAAGAGCAAATTACTTACTCTGTTGTACATTGTCTAGAGGGAGTTATTGCAATTCTATTGTTGGCACAGTATTGACTTGGCTTCCCTTTTACCTTATCACCACCTCTCTTGTCTCCTTGCATCCTTCATTTAAGGGGTGGGGGGTAGGGGAGGGGAGTGTTACCCTCACATGCAGAATGACACAGAACACACACCTCTCTGCGAAGCTTCCTCCATGTTTGGTGAGGGTGAATATGCGTGTGTGCATGCCAGCGCTGGTGTGAAATTGACATGAGGGGAAGAAGTGAGGCTGGAAGTGTCTGCGGCCTCTCGGTTCTGTTGATGTGGAGGTAAGACGTGGTGGTCTTACCCTGACTCTGCTCAAATAAAAAAAAATCTCACACAATCGCATATCAAGGCTGGTGGTTTGGATGAATATTACACTTCCAGGACACGCACACACATCCATACAGGTTTATACATAAGTTGAAATCAAGATCTTCACAAATGTCCATAGTGAAATGAGCTTGCTCATTTCTCTGTCGTGGTCCAACCTGTTCCAGATGTGTTTCTTTTCTCTTAGCTAACACTCTTCACTACTATTTAGTTGGAGAAATGTCACCACCAGTGTAATTCTTGCATAAGCTTATCTCCTTTGGCTCATCTGTTTATCACCAGCCTCAGTGGAAGTAATGCCAGCAGGAGCTGGAGGTGTGAGAGTGGCATGCAGGGCTCTTGAACTGATAGGTAACAGGCCGGCTGTCAGATTCCAGTTGCCAGAGCCCCCAAAATTCACGCTGATCCACAAATATCTCAGGCTTTATCATGCACTAACCCACAGCCCTGGTTGAGCTATTTCTAGTCATTTCATTAACTTAGAGGAGTCGCCATGTTCCCTACACTTTACACAGCCCAGATATACAAACCAAACAAAGGCTGGTATTCCTGCTCAGAATAAAGGAAGCCTTTCCTTACTCTGGATGATCTGACAGCTTGTTTTAGCTTTTAGCTGTAACCTCCATAAGATAACTCCTATTGCACAAAACAGGCCACATTAGCACCTGGATCCTTTCACAGCGAAGGCATGCTGTTGTAATACACGTGATGCTTTGATATTGTCTTGCTAAAGTTAGCAAAGCCTCCCTCTGGACAAACAAACAAACAGAAACATCTGGATGGCAGCATGTCTTACTCCAAAACTTTTATATCTTGTCAGTGCTATAAATTTCATTCAGGACACAGTGTACAAATAAAATA
>JBAMHW010000003.1:33889701-33920207 GCA_037177495.1 Rhadinocentrus ornatus
GATAGATAGATAGATAGATAGATAGATAGATAGATAGATAGATAGATAGATAGATAGATAGATAGATAGATAGATCAGCCGCCTCCTCTCCACCACAGTTCCAGCCATCTTTCTAAGTTTGCTCAGTCTGTTGGTGATGTGCTTCCCCAGCACACAGCAGCAAAGAAAAGACGACAAGCTGGTAAAAGATCTCCAACATATTGCTGCAGACATTGAAGGATCTGAGCCGTCTCAAGTATTAGAGCCTGCTCATCTCCTTCTTGTACACAGCATCTGTGTTGGATTTCCAGTCCAGTCTGTGGCCCATGGTCACTCCCAGGCATTTATATGTCTCAACTATCAACATCTCCTGCCCCATTTAGGGGTAGGTTTTAAGATAGAGCCTTTAAAGTTTGATGGTAAACAGTTTCAACCTTCAATGCTTGCACTAAGAAAAAAAGAATACGAGGGGTGATTAGAATAAGAGCATGTGTAATAACTTCTAACAATAATGACTTAAATGTGCAAATCAATATCTTCTAAGGAAGAAACTTTATTCATATCTCAAATTTGGGACCTCATTTCGATGACTGTTACAGTTTAAAACCAGAATACTTTTCTTTCATGATGCAAGTGTTGAAACTCTGAAAACAAGAGGCTATCTTAGGTTGTGATTAAAGTTGAGCTGTGGTCTGATAAGAAGGGGCTACTTTCCTGACAGTTCTGAGGAATCCCTGAACATTCGAGTTTTACACGACAAAGTGAAAAGCGTGCAGGGAGTGAGATTTGGCTGTGCTTACTTTGTATGTGCATACTAAAGAGAGAGGGTGGGTGGTTCAAGAGAGAGGCCTTATGGTGACTCAGCATAAACGGGGTTTGCTGGGCCTGCATGACCTCCTTCATCAAGCTGACACCCGCTTCTGTTACTGCCCTGTGATTCACAAGGAGAATGTGAGGAGGGGTGGGGGTCTGGGGGGCTTGAATAAGCGACATGTGAGGAGAAACAGGACGGCGAGCGCTGAGGTGGGAAAGGCCGGGCGTAGATGTTAGGGACAGAAAAAGGCACAAATTACAAGCAGGAAAAAGTTGAGTAACAAATGTGTGAGGAGGAGGGGTGTCTGAGACATGAGAGATAAACAGCGACAGTGTGAAGAGGAGAAGAGGATCAGTGGAAACCAGTAAACAGAGCAACAACTCGGACATCATTCTGCTGAGCAAGTGTTTGAAAATCTGTGACATGATTCAGCTAAATAAACTGCAACTCATCCTTCGTGTTGCCCCGACACCCAACATGGCTCCTGACAAGCTTTTCCTCTTACTTGTACAGCCAGGTGGCATCATTCTGAACCCAAACACACTCAACTTGTTTTACACACATGCTCTTAAAATGCAGGAAAAGAACATTGGTTCTTATGCTGTTGGCATAGCATGCAAAATCTGAAATATTACTTATATTTATTACTACTTGTTCAACAAAAGGAAAGAAAAACAGACAAAATAAGTGTTGTTAAAGGCTGTTGCTCATAGTCGCCCTCATACAGTACATAGTAATTCCCTTTGGGATTAATAAAGCATTTTTCATAAAATTCCATTTCGTATGTATTAATCCTGACAAAAGAGATTATATGCCTTGCTTTAATGAAGGATGGTCCACTGTTTCCTTTGATAAGGGAAATGATAAAGGAGTCATTGATGATCCTTTCCTAAGCATTTACATGTTTTGACCGACTCTTTTCATAGCTGCAGTTTAGAAGCTTCCAGGTCATGTCAGCCTGTTAGGAACCTTATTGAAAAAAACAGTCACTTATGTTGCTCCAGTGAGCAGCCCAAAGTAAGAAATGCTGCAAACACGACCAATTTATACCCCTAAAACATGTTTGTACCTGGGTACAGTTTCTGAGCTGCTGGCACAGCTGAAACCATGGACATCTCTTCAGAGAAAATTTAGAGAATAAACCAAGAATCCTTCTTAGTTTACATGTTTAGTTTTATTCTAGAAGTGCATGCTTTTAAAGAGCTACATTTGACTCCATAGCAAGAAAAAAAAAAGGTCTGTCTTAATATCAACATTAGTTTGACAAGCAGTTAAACTTCCAAAATAACTTTATTTCTGAACTCTCTCTGTACCCCAATTGCTTGCATTTGGGTTTCACCTCCCAGTTTGATGATTCTCGACGAGTCCCTTATGTCCTCATCTCAATTAAGAAATGACAATAAATCAACACAGAAAAAACTTCATGAAATAAAACCAGAATATAAACAATCGCATAGAATGAAACGCTCAGAAAAGATGTGTTAAAGGGCAACGTGTCCACGCAATGAGGCTAAAACTCCTGAAGCAAAAGAAGGTCCTAATGAACTTTGATCAAACAATAGCACCACAAAACCCCCCACTGAGCTCAAGGCTACGCTGTAAATCATCACATGGTGGATAAATTGCCCTGTAAGAGGACAAAAAGATAATGGATGTGTTTTTTTTTACAACCTTGCCTAAGCCGTGTTCTCCGGGCTGAGAGAGGAGTTTAGAAGTGTGACATCTTGTGAAGAAGCTGATGTTAGCACAAACATGCAAAGACGCTGCCGGGAGACGGAGCCAGCCAAGCTGGTTTAACAGAAGGAAGCTTGCAGCTCTGGCTAACGCGACTTCTAACCACTTTGACAAACTTGTTTTCTCTTTAACATGTAAAACTCTCAGCAAGTATGCTGGTCAAGGCAACACCCAGCAGGCCTGGCAGGTGGGGGTGTTGGGGCTTGATAAAAGGTTTGCCCCTCCACCCCCACCCTGTATGCTGGATATGACAGCTCACACGGCCATGATAAGAAACACACATAGAGATGCACCCTGTAACCTCACAGGGTTTTCACATCACCACAGCAGTGACGCTGCAATAACACACACACACACACAACCAGACCATCCTGTTTAAGTTCTACAGCTTTACTTGAACAAAAGACATCAGGAGGCATTTTTATGTACAAATTATTTTATTTTTTGTATGGCTTCTTTCAAGGGACTGTAAAAGACATTCTTACTGGAAAAAAAACCAAAAACAAAAGTTGAGTCATTCCAATTAAACCAGTCAAAGAGGCAGAGCCAAATCCAATGCCTGGTAACGGGATGAAAAACAAAAGACAGAATTCAACATTTGTGTATCTGCAGCTGTGATTCTGCATCCATGCCACAACTACAGAGTAAAAAAACAATTATAACTTAGTACCCCTTATAAATACCTACATAAATATTGTCAATGTACGTGATGACTGACATCTTAAAATGCTGTACATGAATGTCTTTTGAGAGAAAGTTTGACAATCTCTATGAATGAGAAAAACAAAAACACTGGTGTTTGAGCTCAGTGTCGGCTACCTTTCAACATGATAAAGCTCCTGGTGCCCAAACCCCTACATACTGCTTATGATTATCTACATCCATCTGAACTGCTCAGATCTCAGATCAATGCAGCTGTTCGACGCAGTCAGGCCAGTTGCAAAGGGCGCTCTGCACTTGGCTCTGCGGTGGTGGGGAGCCACTTGAAAAATCAGGAGATTAAAAATAAAAATAAAAAACGAGTTTCTATTTTAATTTTTTTCCTTTATTATTAAGGCCTCTGGAGTTAAAATAAAAATAATTAAAAAAAAAACTCCCAGTCTGTAACAGGAACATTCTGTTTTGTCCTCGACTTCCTGCGTGAAGCCGGAGGTTTGTTCACAAAACCGGGACCTGCATCACTGCAGAGCAAACAGAAATGTCCTTACCCATAACAATACGACTGTCCCCCAGTGTCCTAAAGCAGCAGCGTCCATCAGATCCAACCAACACATTGGAAGGACAAGTGTTAAATGTCCCCAACAACATCAACACAATGTACCATGGACATGCATAACTTCCACTGATTGGGTCAAAGACATGCAAACATTGATAATAATGGCATACAAACAATGACAAGGACATTAAAACAATAACAAAGGACAATAATAATAATAATAATAATAATAATAAAAAATGAAGTGTCAGCTTCTGGAAGCCCTTGGAAGCGACCACATACTGAATGCTGTTTAGCTTCCTGACCTGAACTCCAACAGTCCTCCCAACCCTTCTACCAATGAGCCAACAGCCCACCTTGATCGTATAGTGCAATAGTCCAACCCTTGTTTGCTTTTTTCCTTTTCCTGAAAGCGGCTGTTAACAATAGCAGAGTCACCCTGTAGGGTGTTTTACCATCCTTAGTCCCTAAGTCAGCAACCGCCTCACCCTCCTGCACCCATACTCCTTCCCGGCTCACTGCATACGGTCCGGCTGGATGTGCTGCTGCGAGGCGTAGTGCAGGAAGGCTGGAGCCGGGCCAGTAGCTGAAGGGAGGTTAGGGTGCATGGTGGCCGGGGCTGTGGCGGCGGCGGCCGGGCCAGCGGAAGCTGTGGGGCTGGTGGCGTAACTGTAGCTCAGGAAGCCGGCCGGGGAGGCGGCGTATGGGTACTGCTGCTCGAAAGCAGCCTGGGCGTACTGGGTGTAGGCTGCGCTGTAGTCCAGGTAGGGGCTGGTGCTGACTGAAGAGGAAACCTGAGTGGGCAGCACCAGGCTGGGCTGCACAAACGCTTGTGGGTAGATGTATGGTTGGGCCAACCTGCACACAGACAACGAGACGGGAAGAGAGGGGGTTAGAAAGAAGGGGCTGCAGCAGCAGAGCAGAGAAATCCCAGATCCTGGCTTCTATTGTTTACATTGCTCCCAGAGGACGTGTGTGTTGGGAATATAAACTCTGTGTAGGTGTTCAGAACTCAGAGTTTCATCCAATGTTATTACATGTATTTATACAAACCAGAGGCAGAGGAGGAAAAAGTGACTAAACGTTTTGTCTGTGTCAGTTAGTAAAACCTACAAAACCTGTTAGGTAGGGCCTCCTGGGTTAGACAGGAGGGGACAAGTGGAGGTGGGGGGTGAATGATAGAGACAGCCGTTACTGGCAGGTTTTCAAGCTCAGGCATCAGAGTGTTTTAACAGCTGCTGCTTTTCACCCGCGCAACACACTCAAACACACACACACACACACACAGGCAAAAAAAGGAGGAAGTGAATAAAGGGAGGGCAGAAGTTGCAATCTCATAGTTCTCATTTGGTTTCTATGTCTGGCAAACGCGCACACACACACACACACACACACACACACACACACACACACAAGTCCTGGATGGAGGAGGTAATGGTGGCAGGGGAGCTCATCAGGGTTGGGTGCAAGACTCTGCCAGGTCTCATGGGTCCACTCATTTGAGGAATATGGACGTATTAAGCCATTTTAGCCGCAAAGAAAAGAATTAGGAGTTCAGATTACACACTCTTCCATATTAAAGGGTGAGAGCCTTAAATTTTTATACCACAAACTCAGAAGAAACATCCAGATGAACACACCGAGACAGAAGCAAATATCCCTTTGACTTGTGTGCTTCAGCTGCTAATCAGTGCTAATAAAAATCATGCTCGTGGAAACTTCACCCTTTTTTCTTTTTTTTTTACATACTTTACAGATTTGGTCCATCAGAAGAAGATCAGTAATAAAAGACAATAAGCTATAAAGTCAAAAGCAAAAGATGGAAACATGCATGGATAGGAAACCACCACACTCAATATACATATATAAACATATGTATACACACCCTCCCCAATGCCTCTTTCACTGTCCCCAACCTGTCCAAAACACACACACACACCAGTTACCACTGCAAACCCAAAACCATGCCATAAAAGGGAAAGAGTCACACCACAATCAGCATCACCTCTTCAGTTCATATCACACAAAAAGGGAAACAAAGATAAGAAGGCACTCCAGTCCATCACAACACACTGCACTCTCAAGCCGTCACTGGCACCTTGGAGAGAGGCTGGCTGAGGGTAAGAGGAGGGGGGTGGGCAGAGATTGTCCTGTCATACCCCTCTGTGGGCATCGCCTGATCTTCAGCCGGTGCGCTGGTCAGCTGGCAGCAGAGAGCAACGGTGGCATAAAGGGCGGACAGGAGGATGAAACGGCAGTGACATTAATGTTCACCTGTATCATCATGTCACTGATGGGAGAGGTTTAGAAAACACTGGGAAAAGCAGAGAAGTGCAAACCAGACTGAACTTAAATAACATGTCCTTAAATCATTAAACCCAAGAAAAAAGTGGAGCCAGTGATGTGATATGCATGAACTTTTTCGCTATTGTTTTCCAATCAATACTAAATGACAAAGAGAAATTAAAGTCATTGTGCTCGACACAAAAACAACTGAAGTTTTTAATAAGTATGAGCAAATAAAGCCAACCCCCCACCACCCCTGAGCACCATCTACACTTTGCCCTTGCTATAGAGCTGCTTACAAAAGAGGCATTCAACTCTCCTACACAGCCCTCAAACACGACCATACATTAATACTGCGGGGCATGTGTGCTTTCACTCGCGTCATGGATAATGAGTCTGCCTTCTCCGTGGCTTTGCCAGCATGTAGCTGCAGGCAAGCCACCACAACCTTGTGTAGGTAAAGTGGAACAGAAAGGGGAGACGAGCCCTTTGTGGATTATCTCTTTGCTACATGCAAAAGGATGAGGAGGTCAGCAGCACATTCAGCTTTTATCTGGAGAAAGATGGGAAAAAAATGAAAAAGGCGGTTGGGACAAGAGCAATTTGGGGACAGCAGTGAGTCCCGGGGCAAGAGATGCCAAGTGGACTGGCAGGGGGACTGTGGATGACAGCTGGAAGATCGCTGGTCAGCTGGTTTTGTGCTGACGGCTGGTCGACACGTTGACAGAGAGCTGCTCTGAATGGCAGGCTGAGACACTAGAGAGGCAGGCTTACCAGAAAACACACATTACAAAAATCAGCTGGAGTGTTTATCATTAATGAAGGTCAAATAATGAGCTACTGTGAAAAGTCCTGGGTGATATCGCACCGCGTGGCTAAATATTTCTGTGGGATTACACAAGTGACCTTCGGTGCATGACAACACAAAGTGTGAAAACAGACAATGGCCTGGGTGGGTGGGGTGTGTGTGGGGCGGGGACTAAACACCTTACAAAACTTAAGAGGATTGGATAATTCTCTCATCTCTCAAAGAAGCGATGCTTCTTTGAGAGCCAGAGGGGACAAAGGTTTTGTTTGACACCTGTGGAGGTGAGTTTCCAAGGGAAATCCGCCTCATTAAGCTTTAACACCCCCCCACACACATTCTTACTGTTAACACTCCCACACCTCTGTCCAAGTCTCACAGGAGGTGTCGGTTTTCAGCATCTCCATCTGACACAGTAGTGGCACCACTGGAATAAGAGAATTTACAATGATAGAAAAGGAAAAATTGATGTGGTAAAGCAACAGGATGGAGCAGAGTAGGTGATGTATGACAGAAATCTGCAACACACCGACAACTTGTCCCCTCTCCACCAAGTTGACGACCTCAGTGACCCCTCCCATGGCCCTAGCAGTCCACAGCTTCTGCTGACCGCAGCTATACACACACATACACACACACATCCACCATAATGCTTTACCAGGCACAACTCTGCTACATGCTCACAATCCTCCTAACAACATCTTCCTCGCACCATATGTCGTCAAGCATTTGGGGGGGGTGTCTTTGAAATAAAGACCACTTGTAGGCTGTGCATCTTAGGGAGGACTACGTCTGTCACACACCACACAGAAGGACCTCAGAGACTGGAGGACAGGTGTTTCGTGTGCCTCGTTACGCCTCTGGGGTGGTGGTCATGGGAGATTAGAAAGGCGTTAAAGGCTGCGATATGAGCCAGCACCTGTCAGGCACATGCCTCACAGCAGCACTGCGCGACACATTTGAAACCTTCAAGGTTTTAGCATCATTAGGAGCAGCATTAGGTGGACATGGAAGGGACTTTCCTGTGTCCTCCTCGGGTTCTTAAACATGACAGGGCATGCACCCTGAGCAGACCTGGATCTCAGAGAAAGATTTTTATTATAACTGAGCATCAAAGCTTTTATTAATTGACCTTTTGTTACTGATTTAATAATTTAAGGACCAGCACAAATGATTTAGAGACACTTATTTTGCCTTTTTGTATGTACACTATGAAGCCAGACATGTTACTATGGACATCATCTCCAGAGAGGGCCTGTATAGCGAATGTGATAAAGTGAGAGCACCCAGAAGTTTAATATTAAGGGGTACTCAGTTTGTAGCAAACTGGAATATTACGGATATCACAACAGTCTAAGTAGCACATTGCAAAAGAAAAAAAAGTCAGTTTTTAGGCATTTATGGATCAGTAAGCCCAGTGTGTCATGCAGCCACTTTACTAACTTGGCTGGACTTGTGGTGGTTAATTCTTTATCTCAATTTGAAGCCTTGCGTGTAAAATACTAACGGCCCTGAGCTGTAGGTTGAAGTGTGATGTGTAAAATGCTCATTAGCTGGTCAGCAGACCATATAGCTTCTGGACGCTACGCAGGCCGTCGCTACAACAGACTGGCAGGTGCGCGTGTCAATAGAGCCCTGAAATGAGTCACACATTCACCTCTGGAACGCACTTTTATTACCACGGACATGTGAACCATCTCCCAGCCTTACAAAACTCAAATATGCAAATGCATTGCTTGTGGAGTTGCATGTGCACACAGAAACTGACATGTACTTTCCAAAGGCCCTGTTTGTCAAAGAAATAGCAACCCAGCAGCGTTGCACACAGCGTAACAGCAGAGAGCATAATATATCACCCACGCCTGTTCACTTACCCATACTGCCTCTGGATGAGTGCTGGGTGAATGGGCTGCACGCCGATGGATATGCCTGGAAGAGAGAGGCTGGCTGTCAGACACACACATCTGCATTTACAGAGGAGGACCAGAGAACAATGCACAGAGGGCACAGAGGGCACAGAGGCAGAGCCTGTTTCCAACATACCAAGGAACAACTATTTCAGACGTGCACTAAGCAGCGCTAAAAACACGAACGCGGCAGGAAAACTATGTGGTTTGGTATTAAAATAAAAAACAGCTCACCTGTCTGTATGCTGCGAGGTTTGGCACCCAGGTAAGCCAAGTTGACGTTGGCCTTCCTGCCGTCGATAATGGGGTTGGGGTCCTTGCAGGCTCTCTCTGCTGCTCCTCGGTCTGTCATTGTCACCTGGTGACAAACATCAAATGGTAAAGTCATTTTTCCTGTTTTACAAATGACATCATGGCTTCTGATGGCTACAGAGACAAAGCAGAACAAAACCAAAACACACATGAAACAGGTCTAATTCTGTTGGTCTCCCCACAGACTTTCCTCTGTTATGATCCCATTTCTCTGAGCAAGAAGGGAAACTACAAACAAAGCACAATGATAAGCTTTGAAAAATCGCCCACAGCAGCAGTAGCAGCCACTCAGCCATGGGCAGAGTTGCTGAAATATGGATCTGGGCAACAAGGAGCTTATCCAATTAGGAACAAAATAAGGAGATTGGTATTAGTCCAACCCCCCCCTGTCTCCCTCCTGGCATTAGATGAGCCCTTCTGTTTTGATTGCCACATTCGACCAACTCAGAATCACCTCTGTGCATTGACCCAGCAGCGAATGTAGTCCACGGCTTGCATTGTTTCAGAGGACTTTAAAAAAAAGAAAGAAAAAGCGATGTGTCTCTTGTTGGTGAAAGGATTCGGAACAAATCCCACTCCAGGGCCTGTGTTGTGAACACACAGGAAGGAACTAGGCTGTGTTTACACTGAAGAGCCTTGCTGTGGGGGGTTCTGCTAATCCACCTCTGAAGTGTGTCTAGGAAAAAAAAAGGTGCGCTCAGTTTCGGGCTTGTCCCTCCCATCCTGCCGTTAACTCTGTAACTCAGGCAAAACAGTCTTAGCAGGCTGCCGCATGCCACACTAAAAGTGAGCTGAGCTATAAAGTGCTGATCACTTCACTATCACAGGCATTATCCTGGGAAGCACCCACATCGCCACAAGCTTGCTGAACCTGAAACACCAGCCTCCATCTGCAGCCGCTCCATACCAGCCAGACTCACAGAGCAGCTTTCCCTCGGACTTCATGAGCTGATGTGTAAACACACGGAGTAATTGTCTTACAATTGTGCCTTTAGAGGTAAACATGCACATATAACAGTTTTTCCATTCCTTCTTTGGCCTGATACATAAGAGCTGATGAGTCTTTCCAAAGTTCTAGTAAATATTTGCATTTCTTGCGCTGCTTCTGTTCTTTGTGTCTTTATCTGCCAGGAAGAGGATAAGTCACCTATTAAAAAGGAGATTTAAACTGAGTATCAAAGGTTTCCTGATTGATTTTCCCAATAGGTTAAGGAACTGTAGCCAAAGATAAACCCCCCACTTAACTCCACGAGGCAGGTTTACATATAAATAATAAAACATAATGATGACTTCACTCATCCATAGACTCAGGAAGATAAGATCAAAATAAAACATAAAATTAATTTGCAGGGAAGAGCCAATATGTTGATGTTGGAATTTCTCTCAGCAGCCAAATGTGATGTAAATCATGTGCTCTGGTCCCTGACAATGGAGGGCATGGTGTGCAAGGTCAACCTCCCAACAGCTCCAAAATAACCATATAAAGCAAGCAAGAACTTCAGACTGACACACACACATATATAAACACACACTCCCAGAGCCATGCGCTGGGGCTGCTCTGGAGTGTGTGTTTGGGGGTTGACTTCATTAGGTGGGTTTAAAAGAAGAGGGTTGGGGGTGGACATCAGACATATGTTGAAATATAATCTTCTTAGTTACCCATCAACTTCTGTGATCCCTCATCCTCATTAAGCAAAAATAACAGCCAGCCAGGCAAAAAACTGGGATGCTGTGCAGTTATGCGTTTAGCCTCATGGGGGTGGGGAGGGGGTACCTTTGACACGAGACTACATAGTTTTTAGGGCATGGAGGAGCCATGGCAGCATTTTAGGAACGTGAACAGCAGCCCAAAACGCCGATGACATACATAACGCGAGCAGCGTGAGTTGAGATAAGGGAGCAGGAAGGTCTGGCTCATACTTACAAAGCCGTATCCTCTGGATTTCCCAGTCTGCCTGTCCGTTATCACCACAGCCTCGTCAATGTCCCCGAAGGCTTCGAAGTATTTTCTCAGCGAGGCGTCGTTCGTGTGGTACGGCAGCCCGCCGACAAAGATTTTAGTAAAAGTAGTGTCTTTCTGAAGCGATGTGGGATGCATGACGTCCAGGGATCCGTTCATGTACTGATGCAGAAGCATTGGTCAGCCGGAGAGAAGACCGAGGCACGCAACACCTGACTAAGCGCTTAACAACTTCCCGTCATCTGTACACGACAACTATAATCCCTCACTCTACTTTGCTGTAGTTTTTACTTTAGCCAAAGTTACAACAACCTGATGCTTGAAACTCACGCAGCGTGAATTCCTCCGCGATCCTCGCAACCTGGCTGTGTTTTAACTGCTGTGTGAAACCTGTGCTTGGAGAATTTATACGCCTTCGTTTAAGCTCCGCCCCTTACAGTTATTAGCCAATCACCGCTGGCTCTGTGAGCGGCTCCTCCTATTGGTCCACCCTCCCTCGAAGCTTTATTGCACCTGCTTTTGTCCTTTACAACACAAAGAAGAACTGTACTGAAGAGGAAGACCGCGCGGATCTGCCACATGGTGGACAATACAGTAAAATGGGAAATAATTTTCCCAAATTAAACACACAACAGCCTGAAATGATACATTTTACAGAAATTTCGCTTTTATACAGGTAAAGTAGATAAAGCCTTAAAAAGCTCAACTACAAGAGTTTAGCAAGGAAGAAATGTGTGGAGATTACAACCCTTTAAGTTTCCAAACGTCCTCTTTTAGAATAAGTTATTCATTTAAAAGTCTACTGAATTTGAGAGCATTACAGCAAATGCACATCAGGTTTCTTTATGAACTAGAAGTTTAAAATGCTATACTGAGCACAACCTAGAACAGGTGTGAGCAATATTCAGTTCTTGTTTGGGCCCCACCAGTGACTTTCTGCATGTAAAACTTGACAAGCAACAGGTTATTCCTGATAAAGTCAATATTTTGTAACTGCCACTGGCCTTGACTCATGCCAGAGTTGTTAACTGCATCACAGCAACTCCACTGAGCAGACTGGTTCTACACTGTGAAGGAAGGCAGCCCCTGATGCTGAACCTTGGCTGAGAAGTTGAGGAGCCTGCAGCTGATGGCGGTGACACCAATGTCTCACTGTGAAAGCTGAAAGTGGCCAGAGACCTGTGGCAAGCAGCATGTCGTCCTGCTGCTAAGTACCAGGGTGAGGCTGACGGTGAGGTGATACTCTAATAACCTCAATAAAAAGGGATTTAATTCACACCTTCTCCTCTATGAGCTGGTTCACTTTTCACACATGGCCTTTGTAGCAGACCTTGCTACCTTATTCATATCCTCCTGATAAGACCCCCTCCTCTCACATTCTCAGCAACGCATCCCTGTCAAGATGTCCTGGAAGAAGAATCCCACCACTTTGATCCCATTTGTCCCACTGAGCTGACGGGACGGGCAAAAAGCTCCACCTGCTGGGTAAATTAGTTTAAAACAGGAGTCGCCAAAGCACAGATGATGTTCAAAGTTGAAATTTATGATGATTCAAAAGTCAGAGACCTACACGGTGAGATAAACAGCTGATATATAAGATGGTGGTGACTGTAAGTTTTGCTTTTGCATGCACAATTTTTTTTATTTTAATCCCAAAGAGACACCTGTACAGCAAACATGGGTCTTTTTTTAAACCTTCTAGCTCCTTTAGATTTTAAGAAGGAATAAACATGTCAAAGTGTAAATGTATTCACATATTTAAATTACAGCCCAGTTTTCCTTAATGGAGCAATATCATAACAGCAAATCACAAGAGAATGATAAACCTTTGGAAAGATGTAGAAAAACAAAAGCTAGACATAAAAAAAAAACAAATTTAAACATCAAAATGAATCACAAATAAAACCCTCCCCTTCTATGATGACTTCTAAGACCAAATGTCAAGCAGCAGTCATCAACACCAGGTTGGGTAGGCCCCTTTGATTGGTCCATGCACAGCACACAGCGCCACGGCATTGGTCCAGGTGTTTGCCGAAAGGAAGGAGGCTGCCTCGAGCACATACACACAAACTAAAGCAGCAGGTCTTCTGCATTTCCTCACAACAGATGCGACTTGGCACGATGAATCTGGAGACAGGAGGAGGCAGTCAGTAACAAAGTTACCAGGTTTTCTTTTATTTTTCAAAGAATGTCCGTTTTTGCACAGAAAAGAAGAGAAGTCATTATTCGGCAGTCAAAAAAGTGCAAATTAATGGCTGGATTGTGTAAATTACTCAATACCTGTTTAATATTCCTTATTTTATTCTGTCCATAATTCAATAAATAATGTCTTTAAATAAGAATATGCTAAAAAGTAACTATTTATAGGCTAAATGCTGCTATGACAGCAGACTCTTCATGACTTTACAGGTAGAAAAGCTGAACGTACACGGTATTCCAGCAGAAACCACAAAGACAGCAAATTCACTTAGGTGTGTATAATACTAATCCCATACAGCATGTCTACATGAGTATGTGGCAATACTGAAATCTAAACTATGACAGCATCACAACATCCTCACGGCCTGCGTTCATGCAGGAGTCACAGGGGCAGCCCCATCCGGTGACCGCGGTCTCCAGGGCAACAGACAGTGGCTGCCCTTCTCTCACCATTTCTTGTTCCGAGGCTTCAGCTCCTCTGCAGCGTTTCTTAAAAAGATGTAGTTCTTTTTCTGTGGGTTGTAGTACTCGTGGCCCTGGACGGAATACAGGGTTCAACATCAAACGACCACACGAACAAGTGTTCTAAATAACCTTAGTTGGAACTGTACACCTCGTACCTTGGACCAGTCGTAACTGGAAGCGTAGGCAAAAATGTTGCCATTGTGGTTGAAGCAGCAAGCGGTGATAGGCTGGTCGAGCTGCTCCGACGTCTTCAACTTGGTGCGGGCGTCTTTGTCCCAGAAGCTGAAGCGCCCATCTGAGCCCACAGTGGCCAATGTGCCATGGACAGGATGGAAAGAGATGGCATTCACCTGATAAGAGTTTTTGGTTGCGTTAGTTGAATTTAGTATATATATACGGTAAAGACACAAAGGCATCAAGTTGACCGCTTCAAAACTTGTAATGACCCAAAATCTGACTAAAAACACAAAGTTGAGGGGTCCATCAAAGCAGTCTGACATGGTACTTAACTTTTCTTCGACACAAATATTTATTTTCTATTTTTGAGAACAAGTCATTTCTCTAAACGTGACATTAGCGACTATCAAACAAATATTTATTTAAAAAACAAAAAGAATAACAAGGATCTTTTTAAATGACAGAAGAAGAATATTTCATAGTTCTTTTTTCTAAGACAGACGGTTTGACTCATTTATGTGATCTGCAAGCTCATGTGATAAACCCTTTTCTTAATTTATGCAAACGTCACCCATGCAGCGTGCAGAAAGTCTGTTAAGTCAACTAAGTTTGTGTCCATTTTTACTGAGGAGATGCTGGACAGTTGTTCTGTATTTGACTTCTAATTGTCGAGGTGAGAAGGCACATACACAGGAAATGAGTTTACTGGTTTCCTGTGAACAAGCACCAGTAAGCAGCCTGGATTTGTGCAATCAGCCACGCAAACGGGAAAGTATGCAATCTGCAGTGCACACTTCGCTTCTGGTTGGCCGTCTGATGACACCAAGGATGTGGACTATTGAAGAGAAAGCAGAGAGACAGCGGCCCGAGGTGGAGGCAGCACGAGTCCATCGTCGTGAAATTGTTGTGGCTTGAACCGGCGCCCACCATCTTTACTGCCTTTCAGTCACATCAAGAACTGACGATCATTAATTACACTTACGTAGACAAACGTCATCTATCCGCTTGAAATCAATCTGATCAGAGGTTTCAGCTGACATGTTTATGTGGATGCTGGACAAAGTGATTTGATTAGTTGTGTGTTTACATGACGAAAGATTTAATACGATCGTAATGTGACTCCTTAAGGGTTGGAAAAACCAATGAAGGATCTCCTAAATGTAGACGGCCCGTGTTAGTACTGTCCCCCTGCTCCACGGCATCTCGATTTTCTCCACATTAAAAGCCAGTTGTTGCTTTAGACAGCTTCTTTCACATAAAAGAATAACTTAACAATCTGGAAGGATTCACTTTTCTTCAGAAGCACCTGTTTATAGGACAGGGATCACCAAATCCTCTTGGGACAGTTTCTTGTAGTTTTTTTTTTTTTTTTTTTTTTTAAACTTGTCCTGTCCAGCATGGTGGCAGCAGAATGATGGTCTGGCTGCAGTGTTGTGCCGAACAAATTTGCTTTGCAAAGGGGAGCTTTATTGGTAATAAGTCTCCTCCGGTATATTTTTTTTAATTATGGAATTTATGTAGTCTTGCTGGACCTGAGCAGAGGGGACAGAAAAATAAAGGAGAACAATGAAGAAAAAGAAAAGTAGAAAAAAGAAGACAAAGACCCTTCAATCCAACCTAACACCAGACAACCAACTGCTACACCTGCACTTGACTCAAATTAATGAGTCATTGTGCAGAACTTCATAGGCTGAGTCAGGTGTGTCTGCAGGACACCGGACCAAGGGGTCTGGATTTGTTGATCCCAGTCATAGGAGGTTTTACCAGAATTGGCACAGATGGTTTGAACTGATCAGGTCAGGAACATCATGGGGGAAAAAAAGCGCCTTTGGCACTTCGGATTTGTAGTGAGGTTCAGATCAGTACTGCATAATGGCTGATCCTCTGCTGGGTATACATTTAAACCTATTAGACTTATTACTCTGTCCTAAAATATAAAAAAAAGTAATAACTTACAGCATAGATATCCTGCGGCGTGGTTGTGTTGGTTCCATTGGACCTGTGGCACTTGAAGGTAAAATTATCTTTGGCTCTGAAAAGGATAATGAAATATGTTGGGAAGAGCATTTTTAATCAATGATCTGCACATTGCTTAAACATGGACTGATCGGTCCACTCACGGGTTTGGAGGATTGATGTAGTGGATCGCTACTCGCCCCTCAATGCTTCCCAAAGCAAAACCCGTTGGTTTGTTCTGCTTGTCCTTGAATATGGCAACACAGCGGTGCTGCAGGTTAGGAAGAGAGAAACAGATCTTTCTATCCTTGGCTTTGGGTCATTCATAAAAATCTAAAGAAATCTAAAACAGTAAATGGCATAATGTATTTACAACTTAAACCATGGGAGAGGATAAAAGAAAATGGTTCATGGAGGTAAACTCACCTGATGTTTGAGCGGAGAGTCTATTCTGCGGAACTCAGATGGTTGGTTCTCCAGCTGGTACACTATGAGGCCTCTTTCAGCTGTGGCAACCACCGCCATGGGATACACCTACATGCAGCAGTTATGGATTCAAAAGAAAGCATGAACGCATCCGTGTGCAAGCAACAATCTAAACACATACTAATACAACTCATGGTAAAGCAGTTAAAAAGTACTTACAACATCTGCACAGTAGCATCTCTCGGGCATCTGCAGGGACATCATGGGATTCGGCGAACGAGTGTCCCAGAACTAAAGAGAAAAACATAAAAGTTGTCACATTTCTCAGTCCTGCAATAATTGAAACATTAGTCTAAAAAGTAAATGGGTTATGACCAAATGTTAGTATCTATGTAAACTTGTTGGGGTCCTATATAGTGTTTTGAAATCTGATCAGTTATCAAAATTGCTGGTTCTATCACTAGTCTGGTACCTTCAGTGTTTTATCCCAGCTACCAGTCATGATACAGCTGTAGTTTGGGGCTTTTATCCAGTGGATTGATTTTATTGGACCATCATGCTGTGAAGAAAAAGGATGAGGTGTGTGAGATAACGCTGCATCATCATAACCACACAGATGATTGAGAAGGTGTGATGCATTATCCAACCTGTGCAATCTGCATTGCTTGATTGCTGTTAAGATCCCACATCTTGGCTGTCTTGTCACAGGAAGCGGTAAAAACTTTACTCCCATCCTGGTTGATAAAAACATGAGAAAACCATGAAACTTTCTGCAACCCAACAGACAACTGCACAGCTTGCTCTACTTTGTATGACACCTACATCACTCCAGCAGGCATCCAGCACTGGGCCTGTGTGCATCTGTTGGGCTTTGGGGACAGTCTGTCCATTGTCCTGCACCTCCCAGCACCGAACCTGAAATCAGTTGATATCACTGGAAAACTCAGTGTAAAGTTTCAATTAAAACAAGGATTATCTTGGTTAAATCGATTAACAGATTAGCTCTGTAATAAATGAGTCTTGGGGTGTTCAAATGGCCTGCAACTAGTCCAGACCTGTCACCCAATGGAAAACAATGTTCTTAATGGCAACCAAATGCAATATAACAACTATAAAATATGAAAAACTATAACAATGGGGAAAAATTTGACATTTGAATTATCAAACCTAAAGCAACTGCTCATTACTTTCCACCCAAAGTTGAAAAAAAGTTCCCTTTTCCCCCCTTTTATGTCTAACCTTTTTCTGGTACACAACAAAAAATGAGCAAGTATTTTATATTGTACATCTTCACACATCAAATAAGTTTTTATTTGAGCTATTAAAGATTTAATAAAGGCTTACGGTTCATGCAAATCATTGCATTCTGCCTATATTTACATTTTACACAGAAAAAACATTTCTAAATGTGTTTGTACTACATTAAACCATTATTAGAATTGGTTAATAACTTACATCATTAGCCCAAGATCCTGCAATAAGGAAGTTTCCTGGCATGGTGGGGGGACTGAAAGCCAGACAACTGATGCTGTCATCTGGCGGCGAAGTCACTTCAACATCCTGCAAGACCAAATCAGATAAATATGACAATTTATAGCATTTAAAACGTAATAATTATTTACAATAAGACGGGTAGAAATAGCTTCCTCCTCCAGCCTCACTGATGTACCTTCATAGGATTGTGGCTGTCTGTTGTCGTGCTTCCAAAGACACCGGTCCCTCCTGTTACGAAACCGGAGCTTGTTCCAAATAAACTCATGGTGCATCAAGGTTTCTCCTAAATAACTGAAGAGAAGAGAGAGAATGGGACGCATTTCTATTAAATTACCGTAATTTATCGCTTTAGAAAACATGTTCTGCACATAGAGATCTGAATTGGGCAAACAATTAACGTAAATTAGCTGAGGAAAATACATTCAGCAGCAATCGCGAGCAAATGAGCCAAAACGGTGTGGAGTACCAAGAAGCTGGCATTACCAGACAAACCGAATAACACTGTATTAACGTTCCTGACACACGATTTGTTGTTGTATTTATCATCTTAAAGCTGACGACGAAGCTCGGTTGTATAATAAGCTGTAACATAGCTTGACAGCTAACGGTGAAGCTAACTATGCCAATTAGGCAGTTTCATTACTCGCAATTCTAGTAAGCTTAAAAATAGCACGTGCGTTTTAACTATGCGACGCATAAAATATGTTTAAGTACACGCAGGAATACTACAACAACTATATTGTTCAGAAAATATAAACGACTGAACTATTTCGCATGGCTAAAGTTAGCCAAGTCAGATTGTAGCCTCTAAACATAAACGATTCAGACACCACACTCAAAGGTGGCATCATGAGCTGCGCTGCCTCTAAACTATCTGGATATTTATACCCCAAATGTGCTGCAGCTGTGAGCTTCCAGGGTTAGAAACAGCAAAATGACGATACCTCACAGGAAAAAATGTGGCGCTTGTCAACCTGGGTGTATTTGTCGCAGTTTGATGACTTCTTCTTATTTATTTCGGATCCATTGGTGGTTAACAAACTAGTCTAACGTCGCATTACCGCCACCTGTTGGTCTGGAGTAGGAAGTGTGGCATTCGCAGGGAAAAGGGTGAAAATAAATGTTTCCTGTCCTTTGTGTATAATAAATGCAGCTTTTCTCTTTTCTATTCAATATGGTCCACAGTTGCCACATTTTTGTGGTATAATCTGAAAGCCTCATTCACGACTACACACTGTTTCTGATCATTGCTTGTTAAAAGCTGCACAACACATTCTCCAATGTATGATATTTTCTTACTGTTTTCAGCACCACTTTCCTCCAAGTGCCAATTGGCTGCCTTCTAGAATAATATTTTTTCTTAAAGTAATCTGTATGTCGGCAAGCCTTCTGTTTGTTTGGGAAACATATTGACTTGCTAGCAAGTGAGTAAATTGACATATTCTTGACTATTTTTTTCCAGTAGAAATTGCTCTAAATTACTGCTGTACACTAGTTCGCGTTATATTTGCCCCAATCCAAGACTTTCTGCCTTAAATCACGAAAACACATAAAATTTATTTTTGATGGTCCAAGCAAACATTCATTATAAATTTCAATCCAAATCTAACTATGTTTTTCTTCTTAATAAGGCTGTTAATTTTTGTGGCTGATAGTTCTAGTGTTAACTCGAATTACCAGGATTTTCAGTTTCTCCTGCAGTCCCTCTACCATAGTTAATCACTAACTAATCTGTTGGTTTTCAAATGAGATAGTCTACATGCTCCCCCACCCAGGTTACAAGTGCAAGATGCACCTAACCTTTCCTTCAGTTCAGATCTGTAGAGATAGATTAGATACATTTTTTACCACACTATATGCAGGTTTGTGCCATTATGACTTGTTTTTGTGGGGTTTTTATTCTAACATTCCTTAGATTAATAAAGTATCTATCTGTTTAGTTTTAATATCACTATTACAATACCTGTAAAGATCCCACGTAAAGCAAAGTTACTGTCATCTTTCATTTTTTAAATATATCTATATTTTTATATTTTCCATCACAACACACCGAACATATCTGAATAAAACATTGAGCAAATAAATTTTTAAATAGTTTTTTTTATATATATATAGTTTATTATTTGATAGTGATTTGATTACAATTTGTCATTTTGAGTGAGTTTAGGATAAACACAAAGTGGCAGGGTGGATCAGGAGGTGAGCGGGCCATTCCCTACAGCATTGCCCAGTTCGGCAGTCTATGGTTTATCTTTCCCACATTTGCGGAATGTGTGTTTATCACATTGTGAACACTTTTCACTATTCAGGTTCCTGTTGCACTTCTTCACACTGCTTTCTTCTGAGGGAATGTCCTGGGGTTTGTTGAAGCTGCAACGTTTCTTCAGGGCCTTCTCTTGCAAAAACTTCTTCCGTATTGCTCTGTAAGGTGAACCAAGAAAAGTTGCCTTTTTTCAGTTGACCCTGCACATGCTTGGTACAATACATGCGCGTTCATCCCGCCAGACTTTTTTCTACTGTGTTGTGCGTGGGGTGGGGGGCCAGCTTCACGCAGGTTGATGGGGCCCCCTCCGTGTTCCTGCACGCACAGTGTAGGCACGTGCTTTCTGGTCAACACCATTCAGGTGGTTGTAACAGTGGTAACAGTGTTGGGTTTTCTTTTGCGTGTTTCTTCAATCTCAACTTTCTGGTGCCTGGTGCTGAGAATACAGATGTGAATAACTGCGTGGAAAAGTCCTTGCATCGTGAAGCATCTTTGGTTGGGGTGGAACTTCTGGTCTTATCCTGTTGATGATGCCAAGAAGAGTTGTGTTTCTTTTCAGGTGCCTGTTAGCCAGTGGCAGCGATGTAAAAAAGTTGTCAGTTGTAACAGTCCTGCCCCACATCCATAAATGGCTCCATTAGTTTCATGACCACGTCCTCTAACAGTCGCTCTCCTGTGAGACGAGTGGGGTCTTTTGGCATTGCACATGATTTTGGTCTCCAAAGCTGCTGCGATCCAAAATTTCATTCCAAATTTGTCAGGCTGGGATGCAGTGTTTTGGGTAAAAGGACAGCGGACCTTTGTTGGGACAAGCTGCTTGTCGACGGTAATGTGTCGTCCTGGCTTTGAAGACAACACGCAGTTCCTGATGAAACGTTGCCAGATGTCAGAGATAGCAGCAAACTCTTCCACGCGCTCCTCACGGGTGTCTTGTCATCAAACCGCAGGTGTTCCATGATTGCTTTAAATCTGTTCGAGACATTGTTTCTTTTATGGCTGCAAGCATCACTCACTGCTCCGACTTTGGATGTTGCTGCTCTGGTAAAGAAAAGAGAAATGAAGACCATCAGCTCATAAACAGCCAAGCTCCAACTTTATTCTGCGGCCTTGCTCGGTTGTGCACCGGGTGATGGACAGCAGCATGTTGATGTCGACGGCCAGTGACGTTACGCGTGGCGTACTCTGGCTCTCCTCTGTCGCAGAAAGCTGGTTCTTTTGATCCAAGATGCTCAACTTCTTGCTGGATGCAAACAGTCCCATCTTTTGAAGCCATACTTGGTCCGGTCGGTTTGGTCCTCTCAGAACTCCGAGGTTTCTTATGAGGGGGGCTCCTGCTTTTCTGTCTCGCTCACAGCATCATCATCCGTGGATACATCTGTATCTGAGCTGTCCTCTTCAAGAATGAAAGAGACTTTCTTCTCCACCATCAGAATCCCAGTCACCCATGGCCTGCATCATTGCTAAAGCCTCCCGAGGAGAGAGCCTCATGCGTAAACGTGCAGCAGACATTGTCCAGCTCAACATGTCTGTGTGTACATTTATCCAGATAGTTTAAAGCATCACTCTGGCCCCGCCCACAGCAATAATTACACATTCATTCTTACAAGAAGTGTTGATGAGCATAGCTTTGCAGCTTCACTTTAAAAAGATTTCACAACCATAAGAATGAAAAGTTGGATTGTGCCCATCCTAGCAATGATTGGTTGTGACATGCAAATATATCTGTGACTTTGCCCTCTTTGTCTTGGTATATTCCCACATATCTGAATAAAGCTTGATTGCATTGTAAAGTGTTGCACATTATGCATTGACATTGTCATTTGCTTCTCCACTCTAAAAGACTCATTTCTCACCTCTATCGAGTTTCTACAGTTTCTATGGGCCACTTTCAAGAAGTGAAACATACAGACAAGGGAAGTTAGCTTGTAATCATGTGTGAAATGTAATCAAGCTGAAAGATAAATCTAAGTTAATATCAGGGATTTTTATTTGATTATTATTTTTTCACCTGAACTTGGGGTGAAGAAAACGCTCATACATCATAAATGAGGAAGATTAGGTGATAACACATTAAAAACCAAGAAAACTGCTTCATCTCTACAAGCATGTAATATAAGTCCCAACACTTGGAGGCAGTGCATAGCAGCCAGTGATTTTACTGTCAGTTCAAACCAACAGCTTCTACAAAGTGTAGCGTGCCAGTGGCTGCTATGCTTTGCTAAAACAGAGACATCTTAAAAGGAAAAAAGTACAGGTTTACAGTCTTGGGGGGAATATTTCCAATACATATATTGGGCACTCAATGGAAATCTGAAGTTTGAAAAGCAAAAATAACTTTAAGATAAATCTATCGTTGACAATGTTAGAATGTGGTAAATGAAAGTTTCCAGGCAAAGTAAAGCAGGACGGTAGTTTCCATAGTGATAATAACCAAGTCTCTGTTCTTTTTTGTTTAATCTTCGGATTACGCAGCATGGATGAAAAAAGTGACTAAATAAAGAAATTTTATTTGTTTTCAAATTGACACTCTGCCTGGGGTATCCCTTTCATTTTCCATCTAAGCAATTTAGCAGTAGATCTTTCATTTATTATTTTTAGTTTTTATTTTATTCACATGTTCTTAATCTCACTACAGGAATCCTTTGAAATGTCCCAGCTTGTATATTATATTAAATATTACACAAAAGAGCTCAACAGTGGCAGGTAAGTCAGGGTACGTTTATTCAAAGAGTTTTACATAAAACATTAAAAACCCCACAGGATGGGTGCAGAAGAAGCATGAAAAGTACATAAGAGAAATATAATCAGGTTGGCAGCATTGGTGCTTTAAAGCCTAAATCACTGACCAGCAACTGTTGATCTTACCTGAGTATTGATGAGGGCTGCTTAGTTTTTTGGGAAATCCTACAAGAGTTTTCAGTATAGCATGACACAATGTGGCGCAAAAGACTAAAACTAAAAATAAATAAATAAAGAAAACCAAAACATCTGTAAGATTAACCCGCTGCGATGAAGTAGGAAACTTCTCATTTTCTACTGATGTGACTGGAGCTGTTGTCAGTTTAATGACATACTCAGCAGAGGAAATACAAAACATTTATGAATCACTTCAGAAAACGTCTGCAAAATAAACTAAAACAATTTCATTTATAGTAACAAAATATTTGCAACACATTGAGACAATCTGAGTAAAGTTTTTGTGAATTCAATTTCTTTCAAAGCAAAATCTTCCAGACTTCTGAAAAAGTGGTAAATGCAAAACAGTCACTTTACTTTTTGATCTGCAGTGTAAAAACAGTGAAGTCCATCTCTTTTTACAACTCCGAACTAGATTGTAGGCAAATAATATGAAGCTACCTGCTCAGATAATGAACTTTATAGATGTTTGTGACCCACATGGACTCTCGAGTTTAGATGAGTCTGCAGTGATGAGTCGTGTATGATCATCATCTATAAGCATTTATATATCGGTTTGATTTATATTGGTTTGGAGGATTTATTTAAAAATTAAATAATTTATATCGTGCTCCAGTGATTTAATTTGGGAGGTAACGTGTTGAAGCTGAGCGACAGAAACTCGGCTTGTTTCTTCCCCCCAGTTTTCCCAGTTCCTCACACCTGAGTAACGCACTTCTCTAATCTTCGTCTGAGTACTGAACTCATTACTTCCATTCATTACCAGCCCCCCATTCTAATTAACTCTCTATTAGAGCAGTCACAGGTCTTTGTGCAGTGAGCTTTGCACATCGTTTCAGTGATTCTCTGGCATGTCCCGTCATGTATGTTGGCTGCTGCTGATCACTCGGCAATTAGGGTGGGCCCAACTTTATTGTTTCACTTCAAAGGGTTTTTGTTGTGTTGAAAAGGGGATTATGGGATTTTCCCTCTGCCCTTTTAGACAAACCATTTGGAGTTTGGGTTTTCTGGATTGTGTTGCCTAAACAGCGTTGTGCGTAAAATATTTTAAATTTGAGGATTGACGACTGTAGTATTGGTCATAAACGAGGTCACAGAGGTGTTGGTTGGGCTGTCGAGGTACATGCAAAGAACACGATGATCATAACGCAGTGGTTAGATGAAAAATGTCCACACACATACACACACACCGATCTAACCCCATATAGCGCACTTCATTGTGAGATACAAACTCACCCTTCAGTTTTTTGTCTCATCCCACACGCTGTCCAGGTCCTTTTCACCCTTGTTTCTTCCATTCTAGGGCGCCTGCCCCTCCCCTGTCAGCGGACCTCAATAAAATCCTTTTCCCATGTCGCCATCAAGAGGAGCTGCATCACGTCAGAACAGCGCGCAACGGCAAATTATGAATGAATGACATTCGGCGTTGATAAGGTGAGGGAGGCGTGCTTTACTATCTCCACACGTAAGAGATCTCTTCATGAAGCAACAGCATCCCTAATCTTCTGTTTCCAACAGTTTCAGCCGCGCGTAAAAATGTTTACAAGCGCAGCGGCAACGATCGCGTACCTCCTGTCCTGGGCCCACTGTGCGCTGGCCACGCGGGTCGCCTTCTCCAACTTCTCAGCGGACAACGACGTGCGCTCAAGCTTCATCCAAGGGCGACTACGGAGCCAAGAGCGCAGAGAGATGCAGCGAGAGATCCTCTCCATTCTGGGGCTGCCGCAACGTCCGCGGCCGCACGCGCACACCAAACACAACGCTGCCCCCATGTTCATGCTGGATCTTTATAATGCCATATCCACAGACGCGGACGCACACAGGTATTCATATTATGATGAAGTTCTACCCACGCAGACCTCCACCATGGTGACCCCTGACGACAGCCGCTTCCTGGATGATGCGGACACGGTGATGAGCTTCGTCAACCTCAGTGAGTTTTCCTTCTGGCTTTTAAAAGATTATTTTTTTTATTCTAACTTGCCACTGTACACATTCTACATGGCTTGCTGGCATATTTGCAATGTTTTCATTTTGAAAAGTTATTTTCAGACTGACTCTTTCTTATTTTTATCTTCCAGTTCAAAAGCAGTTTTGATATCTGACAAAATCAGGCTTTTTTAAAATTACAATTTACTTCCACACTACAGCCGGATGCAGCTAACTTATTAGGCCATATGTCTTACAAGTTGGCTTTTGGGTCACTTTTGTCACTTCGAATCAGGCTTTATGCATTCCAAGCAAAGCTGTAAATGTTATGACAACATGCATGTATCTGATTTCGCCTGAATTCCTTCAAAGCTTGGCGAGAGGAGGCTTTGGCTTGGCTTTGTTTAGCATGAAAAGGCATTTCTAAACCCCTGGGGAGCGAGAGACCATAAGAGGGCATAAAATCAGCACAGATTGCATCTGAGAATGTTATTGCTGTTGTAATCTCTGTGACTGCAGGTGCATGCTTGCACCTATGCCTGTTTGAATGATTGTTTGGAGGGCAGATATCACTCAGTTTATTTAGGGTAAATTCTGCTCATGTTTCTTTTAGAGATCTTATAAAAACTCCAATAAAAGGGTGAAGAAAGAGCAGGCAACGTGGTACTGGTGCCTGTGGTTACATCACAAAAACAATCTCATCCTCAAGGCACAGACTGGCCTTATTGGTCAATCTGAAGAGAATTAATTCTGCTCTTCCAGTCACATTTCTCTCAAACATCTAGTCATGCTCTCAGTCGCAAACTTGAACTGGATCTTTAGCTAAGGAGAGGCATAAATAAACACTTAAAAAACAGTGTCATAGCAAATAAAAAAGAAAACAAACTTACACATGAGCATCATTTCTCTTCAAGCTCACCGTGACCTGCTGTGCTGATGAGTGGCAGTTTTTTTACCCAGACTCCCACATTTTACTGGACTGACTCATTCTTTGTGGTCTTCTGACAATCGTTTCAAGACTGAACTGGATTGTGGTATTGCCGGCTGCTTTCTTGACTTGACTTGAAATT
Organism: Rhadinocentrus ornatus; assembly: GCA_037177495.1. Lineage (NCBI taxonomy): Eukaryota > Metazoa > Chordata > Actinopteri > Atheriniformes > Melanotaeniidae > Rhadinocentrus > Rhadinocentrus ornatus. The sequence continues at coordinate 33,915,610 of JBAMHW010000003.1, forward strand.
ACTGATGTTACAGGAAACAATAATGGTAATAATTCATCCCCATGTTATAAATGTGAAGCACACGTGTATCTTTAGTCATCATGCTGCACTCATCACGAAAAATCATAAGCTATATTACTGTTGCACTGGACATGTAGGACCCAACTTTCTGTTCTTGGTTCTCCTGCACCTCATATTCATCTTCTTGTTTTACTGCTGCTGTCTGGTGTGTTTATGCAGCATGGGAATTTTTCTTTTGTTTTTGCTCTGATAGCAAGACACCTGCACAGCCGGGAAAAAGAAGGAAGAAATAAGCAGAAACATCACTGGCTTTTGCAAAATGCTGCTAGAAAAAGAAGAACAGAGGAATTATTGTGGTTTTTTTTTGGGGGGGAAAGCGGCAATAAACCTGTTTGTCCTGCTAAGCTGATCTGGAGGGGGATCATGCTAAGAATTTCTTTGGCTATGCTGGGAAATCTCATTAACCTACTCTTTATTTATGCATTCATGCGTAAAGTTATTTCTGTGTTTTCACTGGTTCATTTTAAGGGTGTAAGCTGTATTGTCAAACTTCCCATTCTAATATTTCTGGAATTGGGAAAAAAGATCTGTGATTTACACCAGCTTTACCCAAATCTTACAAATCTCAAATGAATGAAAGATTCAGCTTCACATTAGAAGAAGAAACAGGTTAGCCTTCATTTTTATTTACGTCTTCCTGGGGTTTTTTCGTGATGAGTCTTAACCCCCCACGTTGACATGTTGAAAAGCACACTTACTATAAAATTGCCACAGGTTAATGATAGCTTTGCGGCCATGTGGCCCTGCAATGTCGGGAGTAATCTGTACTGTTGAAATGTCTCCCAGAGGGAAGTTTGCATATCTGAGGTCTGATCTCAGCAGCTAATGGTCCCAAATGTAAACACACCAAGTCCTTACAAGCAATTATTGCTTTCATAAAATCACCCTTTGTTCCCTTCCAGGATTTAATTGCGGTCAAACAAATGACTAGCAGGGTTCAGAATGCAGTGTTCTTAATGCAAGTGGCATGTGTGTGTTTTTATGTTGTTAAAAGTGTCTTTAGAGGACTGTTAGTCATTGTGAGTAAGCTCTGTAGTACCATTAAAAACTCTGCTGTTTGGTGTGTCAATGTCTTGTGAAGACAGGGTGTCTGTGCTTTGAAACGACATGGTGTATACAGGAAGGTGGCTAATCACTGCTTGTTTCTGTACACCTTCAGTAGTGGAGAGACCTCCACTGCTCTTTCCAAGGCCAAGCTTGTTGACTAATGCTGTAAAAACATGACACAGGAAGCCTCCGGAAGCTTTGGGGTCTTTCTGACCACCGTTTCTTCTGGAAACTCTGAGAGCTCCAGCTGGCTCAGGATGGGCGGAAACCTCATAGTGTCACCAGCTATTGCTGTTCCACTTTCTCCTCTGCAGTCAGCATGAAATCCCTGGATGGCGATGCATTGCAAAATGATCATAGATGTGCGGTGGCTGCAAGACTCGCTCAGGGAGTAAAGGCACATGTGAATTTGTGAGGCTCTCTATACTTTATGTGAGTGTGTTTGTAGAAGTGCACTGGCTGCTGTGGTTTTCCGGGCTGTGCCTTAACAGGCCTTTTCTTGTGGTCAGCACATGTGTGCAATTTAAACAGGGAACCAACGTGAGCCATGAATGTGTGTGCTTTTTTTTCTCCCCCACAAACTTGACTTAAACGATGTTTAGATCAGTCTTCACAAAGGATTTTTCCTATTTCTGACCAAGTGCATGTGAGCTGCGGGCAGAGAAACACACATCAGAGGGTTGCTTAAATCAGCAACAGTTTTGAGAGATTTTGCAACTACTGACTGGTTTCCCATCTAATTATACAAACCAGTTTTCCTTTTCCTGTCTGTAAATCCTGAGAGTTTCTGCTGCACAGTTTCTAAAGTTTGATCAATATTTGCATCAAAGACATGCCATCATGTCTGTTTGTCTTATTCTGATAGTTGATCAGGACCAGGATCTTCTGTTCCAGCCGCACGCACGTGAGTTTCGATTCGACATTTCACGCATTCCAGAGGGAGAGGCCATCACAGCAGCAGAGTTCAGGATTCACAAAGACTTCATCCAGGAGCATGTTGAGAACGAAACCTTCAGAGTCAGTGTCTACCAAGTCCTAAAGGAGCCTTCCTACAGGTATATGTGGTTTCTTGTTATCAGAGATTGGAGGCTGCTGTTGCTGCCCACCTTGTTTAATCCATCATCCGGCAGACTGGATTATGCAACATCTTGTAGTTGAAAATTGTGTGCATCTGTATTTCTAAATGATTCCAGGCGAGATTATACCTTTTTTTAGCAGCTATAGTTCACACATTATATACATACCCTGCCTGGCCAAAGAAACGTGGCCACCTGAATTTAACTAAGCAAACAGGTAGGAGCTCCTGTTGAATATTTACTGCAGGATGATCGTCTTTCAGCTGCAACTAGTTATTTAACCCCAACTGATGCAACAAGCTTCTAATTTCTTAAACAATTATGTGGAAAGACACATTTATGGTCGTGGAAAAGATGTTAGTCTGTTTAAGAAGGGTCAGGTCATTGGCATCAAAAAGAGAAAGCATCCAAGGAGAAGCAGAAACTACTAAAACTGGGTTCAAAACTGTCCAACGCAATTTTAAAAGTGGTGGGAAACCATCGTCTTCCAGGAAGAAATGTGGTCAGAAAAACATCCTGATGGTGATCGCTCAAACGTTTGGTGGAATCAGATGGAAGAAAAACAGCAGTAGAACTCAGGACCATGTTTAATAGTGAAAGTTAGAACATTTCCACATTAACAATGTGGAGGAAATGAACAGCTGTGTAGCCATAAGAAAACCACTAATCGGTGAGGCGAACCAGAGAAAAAGGCTTCAGGTTGCTAGGGAGCATAAAGGACTGGACTCTGGAGCCATGGAAGAAGGTCATGTGTTCTGATGAGATCCAGATTTACCCTGTTCCAAAGAGATGGGGCATCAGGGTAAGAAGAGAGGCAGATGAAGGGATGCAGCCATCATGCCTAGTGCTGCTGTACAAGCCTGTGGGTGCAGTATATGATCTGGGGTTGTTGCAGTTGGTCAGGTCTAGGTTCAGGTACAATATATGCCCAAAGAATGAGGCCAACTGACTACCTGAATATACTGAATTAGCAGGTTATTTCATCTTCCTTGATGGCACAGACATTTTCCAATACTCAGATTGTGAAATAGTGGTTCAGGGAACAGGAGAGATCATTTTCACGCATGGATTGACCACAAAAGGGTGAGGGAATACTTTGTGTGATTTGGGTGAACTGATCCTTTAAAGCATTTTGCAGCTTGCTATTTATCTTGTGTAATTAACTGAATGTTTGTACATGATTATTATCTTGACATTACTCATGGGATTGAGTCCAACACGTCCTTTCAGCCGAAATGAGTGTCACAGCTGACACTGTTTACGCAGACATCAGTGTTCATTACAGAAATGCAGAGGTTGTCTCCAGAGCCGTTTACTCACACGGCTAAATCAGCTCAGCCCCCTGAGGACCTGCAATTTTGTCACACAGCTTTCACCACAAATAACATGACGTCACTCCGTCTATTACACAGGTTGCTTTTCCTACATGTTTCTGTCCGACGGATAAGTTCAAGCTGTGTTTAGCTTGTCAGCTTCTGTTTTGCTTTTCCACTATTTTCTTGTCTCAGAACATGTGAACATCTTAACACAGACGCCACACATTACCCTCTTTCTCAGCCACTTGATTCAGCCAGGATTTAGCTCCTGGGTGGTGGGAGGTTTGGACTCCAGAGGTACAAAAAAAACATGGTTGCACAAAGAAACTGAGCAGAACTGTAGAACTGAAATGATCTGTTGATAAATCAGACATGAGAAAACACAACTATGCACAGCTCTCTGGGAAGATCAGATGGGATATAAGGCCAAAAAAAAGTCATTTAAATAAATGAGTGCAAACATGAATGGAAATATAGAATAAAAGGCAAAAACAGATCAGCCTGATTTAGAAGCCCAGACTCAGAGGACTTTTTAAAGCTCTTCTTTGGATGTTTCTGCCTTTTGTTTTGTTCTCTATCCAGATGATCCCACTGCTTCAGTGTTGAGGTCTGGACTTTGAGGAGGGTCCATCTCTCTATCAGACCCCTTGCCACAAATTTTGACCCAATAATTTAGTTTCATTTGGCATTTTCTCCCAGTTTTACCTGCTAAAAAATTGCTCCTTGGCAGCCACCCTTCCATTTTCATGTGTTTTTTCCAACATCTGGGGACAACAAATGATATTTGGCCTTTCCAAACCCTTTTTTACCACCCTGCAAATAACTTGATAAAATCTGAGACACGTGTGGCCAACTGTGCCATACAATGAAAACAGATTCTAATTTAATCTAAGATTAGAATAGCAGTTGCACAATGACTGATTTCTAATGAAGAAGCTCATTTGTTAATATTTTTCATTGGTTGAATCTAATGAAAAAAAAAAGAAAAATATTAACAAATGAGCTTCTTCATTAGAAATCTATTCCCTCACTCGTGAACAAGACCCCGAGATACGTGAACTCCTCCACTTGGGGCAGGACCCTATTGCAGACCTGGAGA
>JBAMHW010000003.1:33920307-33934414 GCA_037177495.1 Rhadinocentrus ornatus
TTTCCCTGCTTAGGCAGCTGCCCCCGCGACCCGACTCCGGATAAGCGGCAGATAATGGATGGATGGATGGATGGTTGAATCTTTGAAAAATCCAAACAGAAATGTGTCACCAGCAGCAGTTATTACAAAATAATAAGTAAATAAACAAGTGGAAGATGGCGCCCTTTTATTCTATCTTTTAAATGTTTCAGCCAAGACAAGAAAACACTAAAAAATATTTATCTTCATTTTATTTAATCTGTCTGCTCGATCACACGTTCCCTGTCTAATATTTCATATTAGAACTTGACTACCACACAGCTTAATATAATTATTTAACTACTGGTATCTTATCTGTAACTGCTGATGACTTATTGATTTAATAATTAAATTAAAATGCATTTAACTATCCTGACTGTCTTTAGCAGCAATTTCAGGCCTTACTTAATCAAAACATCTAATCTTTGCCCCATTTTTTTCTTTTAGGCTGTGCAGAAGTGTATTTAGTGCCTTCGCAGTTAACATAATTGATGTATTGTCCATGAGTCCGAGTAGCTTAATATAATCCACTATGGTTGTTGTAAAGCGCATTATTAATAAAATTTAATTGATTTATTGATAATCAGGCTGTTTATTGTTATTTTACCTGGAAATTTATGTTAAAATTAGAGGATTGTGTACACTGACACCTTCTGCCCAAAAACCAGGGATGGCCCGAGCCTACAGGGACTTGCTGTCATATTTGCAATGTTTTCATTTTAAAAAGTTATTTTCAGACTGATTCTTTTTTATTTATCTTGCAGATCAGAAGCAGTTTTGTTATGTGACAGAATCCACCCAATAATCAGTCAAATTATTTGTATTTACACTACAAATACGAAACACCCATTCATTTGCATTATTTGAAGCTGGCTTACATTATACAAGTCATCTTAATAATAATGATCTTCCACAACACTGTCTGGCATTAATCCTCACTTTTTAAGATTTTGAGCGATGTTCGCGTGTGGCAGACTGACATTGTGTTTGAAAGTAACAGAAAACAACAGCAGACAAGACACATTTAGAGTAAAGAAGTTGACTAGTTTATTAGTGCAAACAATGTAATCTTTCACCACAAAATAGCTTAAAACTATAGCCGACTTGTCCTTGACCTCTTATGTTAGTGAAATTAAGAAATTCTAGAATGTCGCACGGTGCAGAAATCTCTGCAGCTGCACCGTGCGACAGAAGCAGTAGCCTGCAACAGAGTTGAAAAAACCCGCATCAGTTGTCCGCTAACCAGCTCGACCTTGATAAAAAACAGCACGAAAAAGAATATTTGCGTGTATTATAATTTTTATTTAAGATATTCAATTATATATTTTCAATAATTATTATTTTTAACATTTAACAAGTGCTCTTTGGGGGGCTCACTGGCTCGCTTATGTCTTAGGCCTGACTCAGCTAATAATATCACATTAAAATGTTCTGCTCTTACCGTTGTTTGGTCTTCAACATAATAGTTTAATAATTTGTTAAAGTAAATGTAGTTAAAGCACGAAACAAGTGCAGCTGCAGGCAGACAGTGAATCATATTATGATAACAGCTGCACTCATAAAGATATACATGGAAATCCAAGAAGAATGCTTCCTTTAAACTCATTTCAACCTAATTTGTTTGAAAAAAATCAGGCACCGTCCTGCACTGTTCAGTAGACCTGGTAAACGTCTTTTATTATGCTGCTGAATTGAGCTAATTAGCATTCTTTGGAGAAGACACAGCTTTCCATTAAAAATGAGCATGTGCAGCCAACTGGTCTAGATTTAAGTGTTGGATGTGGGACAGTAGTGTTGACGATGGTGCAAAGAGCAAAGCTTTTGTCATGCACAGACACACAAGGGCCACCCCACACTGGTGAGCAGGTAGCAGGACAAAAGGCAGACATCTCTGATGTCTGTAAACGAAGCAATTGTCTTTAAAATCTGCCCTGAAGACGACAGACGAGAAGAGAAAGAAAAAGGTCTCTGATCCGATAGTTTCTAATTGACTGTGAAAGGGAAAATATCCTGGTTGTTGCAAAGCTAAAAGGGGTAAAAGTTTGATTTTGAATTAAAATTCAGGGACTTTGCTGGAAATGCTCAACATCACACAGACACACATCAGTGTTAAACCTGAAGCGCATTATCTGTCTAGTCTGTTCTTTTTTAATACCCAGGCATTACATTCAGCAGCATTACACTGTTTGGTACTGAACAGATTTTTAACACATCCTTAAGTACAACATAAAACTATTTGTCCTGATCCTGCACTGCCGAGAATATAGGACCACACATGTAGTGTTGCTCATTTTTTGCTGACATATCACCTGTTAAATTTAATCTGCATGATGTTTAAACATTTTTAAAAGCATCCAACATTTTGTTTAATTGTTTCAGTTTCACTGAGGAATTAAATCTGTTTCACTGTAAAAACAAGAGTTTGGTCACCCGTCATGATGGACTGTTCTGCAGCATCACATTTTAATGACTTGTGTGTGTGAAACGTGTGGATGCTGATAGCTCAGTGTGCAGCAAAGCAAGTTTACCTCACAGGAAAAACTGTTTTGACACCGGCTGCTTTTAATGCTAACATCTCTTCAGCTTATTTACATTTTGTCCTCTCCTCAGTGAAGTGGAGCTGCTGCTGCTGGACCAGCGGGATGTTTGGGCTTCAGAAGAGGGTTGGCTAGTTTTTGACCTGTCCACTACAAGTAACCTCTGGCTGGTCAGCCCCGAACAGAATCTGGGCCTACACCTGGTTCTCCAAGACAGCCATGGTCAGTAACAAGTACTCCACACTGATAAGTCACCTTATAAATGATTACAAATTATTAACACAGAACCTTAAATGTTGCATCTAGACATAACCTAGTTTAGTCATGAATATCCAGAGCTGAATTTAGACCATTTTTAGTACAAGCAGCTTAGTGTTTATTATTTAATATTAACATAATCAATCAAAGAACTGTAAGTATGTAAGCAGCGCTGTTAAAGTATGCAAATAATGCGAAAACTGGAAGAAATTGTTTTTCATGTCCCGAGTGGCATCGTGTTCTTGTCGAGTAATACCTCCTCCTTTAACTCACGGTAGCCACTTCTGTTACTGTCATTAGTTTTCACTTATCCTGGTTTTATAATGCGAGTTATTTTTCTGTGCTGATATAATACTGTGTTGCAGTAGAAATAAGGATTTTGACCAATGTTGACACATTTAACTGAACTCTGATTGGTTGTTAGTCTGAGGTGATTAAATTAACATTGTTTTGATGTACACCACATTTCAGTTAGTTTTTATGGAAATGTAAAACGTATTTTCCTTTTTTGTATTATTTATTTTTATTTTTTTTCAATTAAACAAAGAAAGAAGAATTTGGTTTGCTGATGTGCATGTGTGAGTGCAAAGAACTTTGAGTTTCAAAGCTCGTGAGTCAGACCTGCTGCACCCTCAAACTTTAAAGGTTAAATGAGTAAACATTGTAGATGATCTTTTAAATTTTTTTATGTGTTTTTTTTTGGGGGGGGGGAATTTAAAAAAAGATAATTTTTTTCTGACTGTGTTTTAATCATAGTCTGTATTTCTTCAACTTTGTCTCCCCCTGTAGGCCAGAGGAGGAACCCCAGGTTAGCTGGGCTGGTGACGGGTGGTGATCCTCAGGACAAGCAGCCCTTCCTCGTTGTCTTCTTCAAAGCTAAGGAGGTGCGATTCCGCAGCATCCGCTCAGCCCACGCACACAAGGGGCGCCAGTCTAATCGCTCTAAGCCACAAAGGACTGTTCAAGAGGCTCTGAAGGCAGTGGAGGCTGCAACAGGTGCCTGAACCTGTACATCTAACTGCCACAGTTAAAATGATGCTGAACACCTTTTAGCCGCTAACCTTTCTCTCTTTACATAATGTCAATTTCAGACAGCCTCGGATTCTCTAAAGAGGGATGTAAGAAGCATGAACTGTATGTCAGTTTTAGAGATTTGGGATGGCAGGTACTCTTCATAATATGATTGTATTTTTATTTGTTTTTGTTGAAAGGTGACAGTTAACTGATGCTTTGTTTGGGGTTTTCCTCTGATCAGGACTGGATTATAGCACCAGAGGGCTATGCAGCGTATTACTGTGAGGGAGAGTGCGCCTTCCCACTCAACTCCTACATGAATGCCACCAATCACGCTATTGTGCAAACTCTGGTAAGCCCCAAACAGTCCCAGATCAAAGGCACTTTCACTTCATCCTCCACATTCTTTGTTGATTTATGCATCCTTCCTCTGATCACAGGTACATTTTATCAACCCAGAGACAGTACCCAAGCCCTGCTGCGCCCCCACACAGCTTCACGGCATCTCAGTGCTGTACTTTGATGACAGCTCCAATGTCATTCTCAAGAAGTACCGCAACATGGTGGTCAGAGCCTGTGGCTGCCACTGACGACTCGCACCTTCTCCCTGACGTTCTGCAAACCCAGAGGCATGCTGGAGAAAGGTTGAAGTAGAGTAACCAGAGACAGGTGATGACTGACTGCATGGTCACAGGGAGCTCTTTCCACAGTTCAAGCTTTAATCTAGGGGTCTGTAAATATGATCCACGTCCGAGCCAGCTTAAACCACTACTTCCGTTAGAACTGCAGGCCACGGAGAAAGTACTTTAGTCAGTCTGCCACTGAATAAGACTAAAACCAAAGGTGGTGCAGAGTTGCTGAAACAAAACTTTAATTTCTAAGAAATAGCAATAATTTTCATGTTCATATGTTAAAGTGTTCATATGTTCATATCATGTCAAAGATACCGATGTTTCTTGACAAGATTCAAGAGCTCGGTCTTCTGATTACACCGGTGTGCCTTGATTTTTGGAACAGCTGGATGAATTTGGTTGGACCTGATGGGATGGCGCACAGTGAAGAATAACAGTATTTAATGATAGTGTGTGGATTTCACAGGTCTGGCTGTTGGGCCTCGTTTGTGCGTGCAGTGTTATTTAGACAATTGTGGCACTCCTTATGTGGGAGTAAGGTTGACATTGAAGTGTGCACCATCACTTCAGCTGCAGCTACTTTGTGCTGCAGCTGAAGAACGAGTGGCTGGGACTTTGTTTGGTTACGTTAAAGATGGTAAATAAACGAAGCTGAGAAGATTCACATGTTTTTACGTCAACAGTGGCCTCAGCAGTGGAATTATTATCACATGTTGGTTTTAAATCAATGATTTCTATCTAATAATTGTACACAGGACATATTTATTTCTCCAGTTTAGGACTTAAATATTGTGTTTGGTTTTCATTCAAATGTGTCATCATTTTAAATGACTTTTCATACAAAACATCTAAATAAAATGTGAGTTTCTGAACATTTGTGTCTATCACTTGTTTGTTGCATATGTTACTTGATTACTTAAAGTAAGCTGAGGAGGACAGTAAGACCATGTTTACCCGGAGATGAGTTTAGCTGTGTCCACTAATGCTTGTTGTTGTTTGGGCTTTCATCCACAGTTTTAAAAACTGGGTCTCAAAGTAAATTCACTAACACAGTTACAGCAATGATGTGGTTTTAAAAAGTTTACCATAAAGATGGGTTTGTTTTATATAATGTGTGCCTTCACATGTGTGCCCCTAACCCCTGTAGTATCAGAATCAGAATACTTTTCTAATCCCGGAGGAAATTGTGTGAACACAGTCGCTCCATACCAAATAAAAAAGGATAAGATAAGATAAAAATCCCAATAAGAAATTAGTACATGTGACAGATCTGTACGAGGTGCTGTAACGTACAGAAACAGAAAACGACACGCACGCCAGCGTTTTCAGTGGTTTTGTGTCGATGCACAAAGAATCAGGGCTCGTTCACACTGGTCTGTTGGCTCAGAAATTTCACTTTGTTTGGGGTATTGTGAATGCACAAACAAAATAATTGATCAAAGAAGCGAACTCTGGTCCGCTTACAACGCAAATCTAACCTCGGCTTTAAGTTCACCAAATACAGGAAGCAGACTGCAGTGCACGGCATTGTGGGTAAACGCATGTAGGACGATAGGTGGTTCTGGATGGGAGAAATGTCTCGCTGTCTGACATGGAAAAAAAAACTTGGTTAAAGTTCTGATAGAAATAACTGCTAGGTTCTGATGCAGCTCCATGTTTTATTCTGGAAACAGGAGTTGTTCTGCATTAACTAATAGAGGAGCCACTTATCTTCTTTGTTGGTTGTCTCATCTTATGCTTCAGTAAGACACTATTTAAAAGTCTGATTCATTCGAGCAGTGTAGTGTGAACCAAACCCCCTATCGTACCGAGTCTAGCGGACTATCCTGGTGTGAATGCAACCTGAGATTTGGAACATATACCATGGCGTCAGTGGTTCAGGAAGCATGTGGATGGGTTGTGAATACAGAAACCGAATGGTGCCATTTTTTTTAGATTTATTCACTTTGCCATTTTCAGGCCACTAAAACGCCGGTTTCATGCTGACGTTTCGTCCCTACATTTGGAATAAATCTGAAAACATCAGTGTTTCCATATGCCTCTTTCCTGAACCAATGACATCATAGCCCCATGCACAAATCCCACCAACAGCCACAATAATGGCAGGTTACAGTTTTGGATTCGTGCTACAGAAGCTTTAACCCAAAGCAGGAGTTCTATCAGGTCAGTCCACACAAATACTCCCTTTTTAGCTCAGTTCTCCTCCATCTTCTTCTTGGTATGTTTGATTAGATTCCTGGAGTTCATGTGTGCTCCATGTCTTTGTGTTTCCTGTGGCAGCGTTGCAGCGCCACTTACAGGCCTGGCAAATGGGCTGCAGTGTTTTGAGTGGTTTTGTGTGGATGCACATGTTTCTTGAAACAATCCCATCTTCACTGAAAACATTTTGAGAACTAAATCAATACTGTCTCTGTGTGGATGTAGCCCTATTCTTCAGCCAGACAGCAGAAAGAGATGATGTAAATGAGAGGTTTAGAGGTATATCCAAAAAGAAGGAAAGAAACTTGAAGGAAAGTCTGGTGAGAGAATGCAGTGGACAATAGAAACCGAAACAGCTGTGCCCTTTCTGTTCACAGTCCTGTGTGCGTTCATAAACATTTATTCTCTGATGTTGTTTCCATAGACATTAATTCATTTTATTTAATTAATGATTTTTTTTATTGTTTCTTTTTTCTCTGGTTACTCAACTGTGTTTTCATCCAGACCTCTTTATAGGAAAACTGAAAATGTATATTAAGAGAGCTGGAAACATAACTGGTGACATCATAGTTGTCTTTACATCATCCATTTTTCAGTTTCATAACTTTAAATTGAACATGTTGTCAGGAGAAAATTGCAAGTTTCTGTAGCTGATTTTGATCAGAATGTACACGAGCATGCGACCAGAAAAGGTAAATGGAAATGATAAAACTCAATGAAACCTCCCTTAGCGTGAAAAAAAGTGTTTGATAAGCATCAAAACAGCATTGCAAAATTGTAAATCTTGCCTGATCGAGCAAAGATTAACTTAAAAATCTGGTTAGAAATTAACTCTCCAGTTTTGTGATGTGGATGTCATCTGTTTTTGTCTCTGTGTGGTTTGCTTCTGGTTAGAACAGCTACTCTACAACATGGCCTTTATATATCATCATCCTCTGGTGACACGACAGCGTACTTTATTCACTACTGATGTGTCACTGATGCCCAATCAGATTTTCCCCTCTCTTATAGCAACACAACCCATGTTTCATTGCTACAAAAAACGAAGCATTTATACAATGTATGCATAAAACAAGCAGAAAAAGCATTTTAAATGACAACAGAGAAGCTGAATGCTTCAGACATGGCATATTATATGCCAGCCCACACACACAACAACACAGATAAAATCTGTAAATAGAAGTAGAAGCACACAGTACAACGGATCTTACATATTCTCTCTTCATGGTAAATAACTCTTACATATCTAAGCAGGAGCGAGAAGTTAAAATGCAGTGAAAAGACCTGAGGCAGTATTTTCATGAGCTTTTTAAGGAACGTGGGCTGAAAAAACATGAACACTGGGAATACAACTCAGATAATATTCTTTGAACCTGCAGGATTTCCCTTAGAAGTCACTGAAGCAGCTCTCTGTGGCATCAGTTTACACGTTGGTTCTCCACTTTCTCACAATGTTTTCACATAACTTGCTTTCTCTACCAGAAATAAGATCTGAATGATGCGTTTCATTGGTTGGGATGAATTCTGGCTCAACTCTGGTTAACCCTGACAAATGCAATGCATCTAACATGCTGCAATTTTACCTCCAGGGAACCCTGAAAGTTAGGCTCACTGTAGGTTTTTTTAAATTGAAACTTTTATTTTACAAATCAAAATGACCTTGAGGCAGAAAAGCAGAGTTCAGGAGGTAGAAAGACAGCATACATAGGCTGATTACAGCACAGTTTAAAAGAGACCATGAAGGTCTCTACCTAATAAAAGAAAAAACAGTTTTTCATCTCACTTTGTGCAAATTCTCCCCAATGCGCTCAACTCAAGGGGCTGAGTAGTGTCTCCTGCGCGTTGCCCCCATCTTCTGCTTCAGCTCTAGGGGAGCCTTTCTGTACGGGGCAGATTGTGCCTTCGGAGGCTTCTTACATCCCCCCTCTGACTTCCTGGGTGAGGTTTTTGGCTCCAGGGGGGCTGTTAGTGGACACTTGGGAGCTGAGACAGGTGTGAGAGCCAAGCAGATGTCCCCCACTGTGAGCTGGCGGCACTGCAGGCCACAGAGGTGGGTGGTCCTCTGAGGACTGCAGGAGGACCAGCCCTGCCCACGCACAAAGAAGGGGTACTCCACATACACATCCACCAACTCCTGGAAGAAGGAAGTACACACAGGGTAGTTAGGCACTCTGTAGAGAGCAGTGTTGTTCTAGTTTGCAGAACATGTGTTTTCTGTATTTTGATGATCAAACAAATGCAGTCATTTTAAAAGTGAAAACATTTAAGAAGCTTCTCTATATAACCTGAATGCATCATTTGGTGGCTATGTAGGAATAGGAATAAAGAGTGCTATGTGTATGAGGGCTGCTGTGAGTAATAACACCACATAGTGATTATCTTTCACCTGGGATTGCTGGTCATGAAGCAGTATGAGGAGGCGAGAGATGGAGGAGGAGGATGCTGAGGGGGAGATGCTCTGCACCGTGCAGCAGCTCAGGCGCAGGTCTGGACAGGCCAGTGAGCCAAGCAGGAAGTCTTCAGTCTGCAGGTGCTCCACCTTCCTCAGCCGCCCGTCTCTGAGCTCGATCAGAGAACCTGCCACAAAGTGAGGGAGCAGCCAGGGGAAGCGGTTAGGAGACGAAGAGGAAGCATGTTCAGAAGAGGAGACGCCATGATATCTTGATCGGTCTTTTGTCATGGAGATGCATGTGTTGTCTGAGTAATTAGGAGTGACTTTTAAAGGGAAATGTTCAGACACAGAAACAGCTTTGACTGATTTGTGTGTTGATTTTTGTTGCAAGGTAATGTCCTGATGTTGAGAGAGGGGCAGGCGAGTGCTCAGTAATAAAGAACTTGCTTTTCCAGCCTTCACTGAATGATCTACTTTTTTCTCTCCTCTTCTCACATATGGACTTGGATGCATGCCATTGCTCTGCCTGTCTGGATTTAAACTCCTAACCCCTAATGTCTGGAGCTTCTCCCAGCCTCCACTCCCTCTGTGGAAGCTGTCACCAAACAGGGAGACAGCGCTGAATCTGGAGGAGTAGTGCGGATGTCCTGGAGGAAGAGCACGTGTGCTGGACAAGTGGTTTTGATGATGATAATGATGAGGAAAGTCCCAACTTGAGGACAGAGCGTTGAATTCTCTCAACTCTACCCATCCATGATGCTCTGTGAAAGCAGCGGGGATGTGCTGTTTGGGCTTGGTCGGTGTATTTGCCGGAATCCAGGGCTGGTACAATGCAGGGACTCGTCTCGGTACAGGCCGAAACGGGCCTACAAGCTTAGCTTTAAACTCACTGTGGTTCTTGTATGGATACGGCTCCTTGAAATTTGCGCTATCACACTGCTGCTGTTTCTGGAGCTGCTGCTGCAGCGGTGAACTCGGTCTTTGGTCTCTCTTTTTTAATGGTAGGCTGTCCCTGTCTGGGACCAGATCTGGGTTGGTTGAGAAGTTCATTCCCTCACGCTGACCGCCACTCACACCAGCACTGCATGACCTTCTGCAGAAGTAGAGGTGATGATGAGATCGCGTGACACAGACTCCATTAGTCTCTTGGCAACTGCTGCACATCCAAGGTCATCATGATCTGAGCAGAAGGAACAAACATTACTGCATTTAATAACGGGCCGAGCTGATCGACCCCTACAATCATTGAGATGATTGTTAGACCTGCAGTCTCATTTTTCACAAAATCTTTTCTTTCTCCATGAGAAAATTCACATGGTTAGATCTCTGCCTGTAAATATCTCCCTGACATGTGAACAATGGTTTCACCACCAGCTTTGAATTGCAGCTTTCCACAGTCACTCACTCTACTGACAGGGTATGTTTTGATGGACATCTACCAATTCCTTTGTTTGACAAAAATTACTATGGTAACAAAGTACTGCACAGTGTGGTTGGTGAAGGGAAGAGTTTTGTGAGAACACGGCACAGTAGAATATTGGAGGGGGTGTAAAATTTGAGGTCAGACATGACCAACTTTAATATATATTTTTAGGTTAGTAAAGTCCTCCAGTGAAGTTTTCATCGTCTTTGTCATTAGACTAAAGTGAGCTGCAGCATGCATACAGGGTATTTAGTCAGGTTAGGATGAGTATAAGCTTATCGTAGACACTTTTTCTTGTGGCTACAAAGTGATTCGGAGGAAAAAGCAGCCTGTCAGTGCAAAGCTCACCACATCATAGCTGAGCATCAACACTGAATGGAGTCATTCACTCTTTCAGGACATAAACGCCTCTGAGATGAGCTTGATTAGGTGTGTGGGATCAGACAACATCCTCCCACAGACATTCCTGCGCAAGTGCTCTGCATTGCGCAGGCATCCAAAATTCGATAAGTATTTGTGAGCTAAATGCCCCCAATGTGAATGTAAATTTATTCAAATGGTGTTGCGGTGTGGTACACACTCACACAGTGACCTACACAAGTATGGTCAGATCATGACTCAAATAGGCTGATGATGTAAGGTGTCTTTCAGTTAACCATAATAGGTTATCATGAACACTACAGGTTGCTTATCTAAGGAAATTGAATGTATACACAGAAGTATTTGGTGTGTTTGCTGCCTTTATGTTGATAATCTGAATTTAGGATAAGATTATTTGCATATCACTAGTGACAATATTGCACTTTGTCAGTTTAGTGTTTCTCTACAGAGTTGAAATGCATTATGACCAGTTTAACCATTGAGCATGCATTGAAAGAATACATCACAACCTGATGGAGAAAAAGATTAATAAGCGTTTTTACACACTAGTTTAAAAATGGACTTACATGTTCCTCCTTTCCCCATCTGTGACTCTATATGCATCCATCTTCATGCAGCATGTCCATCCATGTTCATAAGATGAAGACAGGTACCCCAAACATACCTGTCTGGCTCATGTCCTCGCAGGCTGCAGGTGAAAAAGCAGAGCATAATGGGCAGAGGCATCCAGACAAGCTCAACAGACTGCCTATCAAACACACACTCCTCCTTCTTTCTTCTCTTCTGTTCTCTTCTTCTCCTCTCTCTCTCTTCCCTCCTACTCACTTTTACATTTTACACTCCCACTCTGCTCAGTCAGTCCTGTTAACCTTTCTCAGACACATTCAGCATCTCCTCTTCTACCTCCTTTTGCTTTCTGTCTCTCTGCCTCTCACGCCTGAACTTGCTCACTGTGTGTTTGCTGCTGAGTGGCACTCTCGGCCTCTCTTCCATTCGTAATCAAACTCTTCTTCCTCCATCCGCGGGCCACACATACTCTTCTCAGTCTGTAGCTCTCTGTCACTGGGCATGTAATTAGAGTTGAGACTGCTGTGCAACTACTCAGCTGATGGTAGGCGTATGACTGCCTGATGGTTTTGGCGCTGAGCCCGGTGTGTGGAGGTGTGGGAAGCTGTTGTTTTGTACCACCGTGAATGCACACAAGCCAGGAAACATAAAGACATTACAAACTGCGACATACTGCATGCAGTCTGACAGCATACAGCCTCGACCTGTGGTGGATTTCTCCTGTATTTCTCACCTGAATAAATGTTTCAAGCTAAATGAGTGAGAAGCCAAACTTAGCAAACTCCTTTTAAAAGAGTATTCAAAGGTCAAGAAGCCTGCTGATGCTGCAAAAAAAAAAGAAGGCCTTTGGTGGTTCTGCAAGTAAGAAGCACTGTTGTTTTATCTCACACAAGAAAGAGGACATAGCTTTTGCTCTACGGCAGCCTCGGTTCTCAGCTATTGATTTTGCAGGGCCTCAGCAGGTGAAGCCCCGGTCATAAGAAAGCCTACGCATGATTTAATATGTGGCGAAGAGGATTTCTCACTTTGACTCACATCATGCTTCCTCTGCCCACTCTCTTTCTGTGTCTAAGTACTTTTTTATTGGCTTTTATCAACCAAAGAGCAAACTAACAGGCATGTTGAAGATTCACAGCATGTAAGGAGGTTGCATTGCATGCCGTTACCACAGTTAGCATAAACAGGCTAAACCACAGCAACCACTGACATTTACAAAGAACGTGTTTTTATTGATAGAAATTGCCAGTCACTCCCACCACTCCCCCTCTGCTACATTACTGATTGTATTTGCAGTTTCACTTTGCAGCTTGGCACAGACACACGGGGAGAGCATCAGTAGTTAAATTTTCCATACCTATGCAGAGGTAGGTAAACGTTGGCTGTTCTCGCGTTCTATGAAGAAGAACGCTTAATTATCTATAAACAAATTAAAGATACTGACAGTTGTTCTAAAATGAAATATGCAAACATGTCTGTAAATATGCACATGTCCTGTGGATGACCAACATCTTAACTATGTTTGCACTGATTTCTGCTTATACTGATTCTTGCAATGACTCACACCAGTTTCTTCTGCATGCAACCGAAAGATGAGACTTTTTTAAGGAAAAATAAATGCAGATGCTATGTTTATCAGGTGGAAGCAATGATCTGATGTCGCTTTGTGCATTCTCTACATAAAGCTGATGCGCGGAGGAAGTCCTGTTTAGAAAAACTGGAACTGACATCTTTTGTCCACTAGATGGTGTCCAGGATGCACAAGTTATCTGAAATTAACTTGCTGATGATTCACTTGGAAATATTTACAGTTAGAAGTGAATGGAAAGAAATGCACTGATTTAAACTTGATTTGTACAAAAAACTGAAATTGAAAAATTGTCATACTTTCTTCAGATCTTTTAATTTTATGTTTCATTCCTTAAAATCATCATTTTCTCTGAGAATTTAAAATTCATATTATGGACTGAATGTTCTAAAATAGCCTTTAAATCAGTGGTTCCCAAACTGGGGGGTGGCCCAGAGCCATAACAGGGGGGGGGCTCAGCAAGGCTAAATAAAACACTGCTAGCAAAACATGGACACATTTGTGAAAGTAACAATGGGCAAACAATGATGAATCAAGAACAGAGATTTCAACTACCAACAACAACAAAAAAAAAGAAGAAAATATAATGAGGCATATCTGGCATCCCTAGGCATGACCAGGTAATGGTCAATGGTGGGTAATGAAGACAGACCACAGCGTGTTGTTTTAAAATATTAACATCTGACAATATGAAGCCAAACAGTAATAACGCTACTCGGGGACTCGTCATCCTGAACACAAAGACAAGACTGTTGATTACTTTAGAAATAAACTACTCACCTATTATATATAGCAGAGTTGTTTTACTAAAGCAGCATCTGTCTTATTAAAAGCTCAACTCACCCGAGGTAGTTTTCAGAGTTTCCTGGATCATAAAGTCTCACACTACAGCAGATGAGTTGATCTTTCCTTCTGCCACTGACACGGTTTTCACTGTAGTTATGAAGCAGCAGCCAATAAAGTAAAGAATATTTCGTGGCACATTTCTTCGTACATTTCTCTTTAAGCTTTGGGGTGCATGTGGTACTGGGATGGGGAGGGGGGGGGGGGGGGGGGGGCTTCAAATCCAAAACCGAAACAACCCCCCTCTTCCACCCCGGC
>JBAMHW010000003.1:33952103-33962777 GCA_037177495.1 Rhadinocentrus ornatus
TCTATAACATGCTGACATTTAGCATTATTTAAAACTGCCTTAAAAATGATATTTAATTTTTAAAGAATTATAGGCCACTCTATATATTTATGGCTAAATGTTATTGATTAACAGGCAATGAAAAATGTGATCATCTCTCAACTCCTGCACCTTTTTTTGTGTTAAATTACTACATTTTGGGCATGCAAACAAACCTTTAGGTCCACATGTTTTCTTGTGAGACATTTTTGTAATCTCTTTGTCCCGATTTAAACAACAGGGAACAGGAAAAGTAAAGGAAAATGAGTCTGGGTCCTCTCCTCTGCGGCTACATGTGACAGATAAAGACACGGTGAACAGCAAGGCCTGGAGAGCAAGATACACCATACATGGAGACAAGGGGGGGAACTTCAAGATAGACACTGACCCAGAAACCAATGACGGAATCCTGACTGTAGTAAAAGTAAGTGGTGTTTGCTGTATACTTTACGATGACAAATACCTCTACTGAGACATGTAATTAGGCTACTACATGTACAGTATTTTTGTCAAGCTTGTACTCTTACTCATCAAAAAATATAATTTTAGCCTTTAAACTTTGAGGAAGGAGAACAGAAGGAGCTGTCAGTCTCTGTGGAAAATGAAGCGCCATATTTCTCCTGTAAAGTGAAGGAGAAGACATCAGTGAGGGGCCTCTGGAAAGTTGACACCAGTACAGGTCACCGTCCTGATGGTGCTGGTCAGCCTCATTCTATAAAAGTCATCATTGAGGTGGAGGACACCAACGATCCCCCAGAGTTCAGTGTGGCTGTCAAAGAGGCCACGCTGGAGGAGAACGTACCTGTTGGAACCTGGGTGGAGAGAGTGGTTGCTGTGGATCCAGACTCCAGTCTTACAAGAGATTTTGTGTAAATTGGATCATTTAATGTTTATGTTTAGGCCCCAAATTTGAGCTTTGTATGTTAAAGTGCATTCTATTTGTCTACAGTTACAAAGTGGGACATGATCCTGCAGGCTGGGTGACAGTTGATCCTCAAACGGGTGCCATCACCACAAGAAAGACCCCTGATAGAGAATCTCCCCATGTTGTTGACGGCCTCTACACTATCATAGTACATGCTGTTGATGATGGTAATCACACAATTTAATCTTTAATGTCATTATAATAAACTGGATTAATCACAAAGGTTTAGAGAAATTCAAAATAAGTTCACCTGTAGAGGTTACAACGCATCTTCGGTACATTCTGATGTACAAAAAACTGAATAATCCAAACTTTTTGAAAGTATTTATTTCGACAGTTATCTATTTGTATATTTATTTCCAGGTGAGCCACCTCTGACAGGCACTGCTACACTGCAGATCCATATAGCTGACAAAAATGACAATGCGCCACAGCTAGTAGTGGACTTTATGGATTTCTGCGTGTCTGATGCCCCCTCCACCACCAACATCACAGCCTTTGACCCAGATGGAAATCCCTTCGGAGGGCCTTTCAAGTTTGAGCTTTTGGGGAACGTTAAAGGAAAATGGAAACTAAATCCTGCATACGGTAGAAACAACTCTGTAATGCAGAGAAAAGTTACAAGGAAACATCGCAAACAAAGAAAAAGTGTGTTTTATTTCACTGTTGCAGGTTTCACAGCTGGTTTGGTGAAGGAGCCTGGTGTCTATGCAAGTGCATACACAATTGACCTGAAGATCTCAGACTTGCAAGGGGTGTATGGTGTTTACAACCTCAGCGTGACTGTGTGTGACTGCTCTGCAAGGCATAACTGCCGCATTCGCCAACATGCAACAACAAAAGCTTCCTATGGCACTGTAAACGTAGTGTTGGCCTCCCTGGTTTTATTCCTGCGTAAGGAATGGAATGACAACATTTTGGTTTGGTATTGTATTCTGGCCAAAAATATCTTGCAACAACTTCTTGAGTTCTGCTGTTTGACAGTTCTGCTGCTGATGGCAGTCGTCGTCTCCTGCAAGGAAGAGTTTGCCACTTTGCAGCCTGATGATTCCTCTGGAGAAACTCTGCTGAAATCCAACACCGAGACACCAGGAACAGATTGCAAGGTTACAGCTTAAAAACTTTGAGTGACCCTTTTAGTTTGAGCACTACTGACCATTTCTTTTCGTTTTAAAAAAGATACCACAGGTTGTTGTGGCAGCGTCTGAGAAGTATCACAATCTGTCCACCAGGCAGAATGAGCAATACGAGATGAGAAACAAGTTTTCACAGGTAAATGGAGGGAACTGAACCTTTCACTAAACAGCCTGTTTATATAACTCAAGTCATTCTCTACCACTCTTAGTGTATGGAACAAAGCTTTGTCAGCAAACCCTTCAGGGACTACAGGGGGAAAAACTCGATCTTATTCAACAAGAAACAGGTAAAATGCTTTGGTGAAGTTTAATGAATAAGCACTGGGAATACATTCGTTTTACTTTTGCTCTCCCTTTATCCCCAGACCTGGAGTTCTCTTGTGACCAATGGCCACAACCAGCAGGTAGTTAATATGGTTCGTTAGTTTAATGCACAGGTTAAAGCTGCTTACATGCACTCTCCCATTTACAGTTTAAAGACAAAAGCACTGACAATAGCTTTAATGCAAACAACTCCAGTGGTGTGATGGATGTAGCTCTCCGCAGTCTGCTGCATCAGGTTAGTAATGCGTCCGGTCATTATGCGCTGCAGATGCATGTATGAGCTCGCAACTGAAATAAGCACTGCATTTACACTCGTTTGGATTTTTCCACCCCGTCTACAGAGGACTTCATCTCTGCAAGAAACAGAAAAGGATTTGCTGGATTATAAACCTCATCCCTACAATGAAGAAGGGGACTCCGACAACCTCTCAGAGCTGGACAAGCTCTCCATTCCTGATGAGGAGTCATTTCAGGAGATGCTCAAGGACTTGGGCCCACAGTTCAACCAACTGGCTGCCATTTGCCAAAATACCACAAAAAAAAAAAATAAAATCCACAACGAGAACATGTAGTCAACATGACATTTAATAACTGTCAGGTTCCTCCAATTTGAGTTTACAAAAAAAGGAAGTGTCCATTAAGGCATCAGCATACAATCCAGAACCATTTGAAGTTACACTTCAGTCAAGTACAAGTCATTTATTAAAAAAAAAAAAAAAAAAAAAAGCCATGCCTGCTGGACAGCTCAGACATTACGTGCTTTCAGACCATCAATACATTTGCTTTCAGCACACAGCTGCTGGATTTAAAAAATAAAAAAGAATTTCTTCCATTTTATGTAAAGGATCAAGACTCCAGTATTCCCAATGCATATTTGGTACATAGAACAAAAAACTCCAAGCAGGGAAAAATTAGACTTAAGTAGAACTACAATATTTACAGTAGTGTTAACAAAAAGAAAAAACAAAACAAATTATTCACACCCTCCCACTACCAATTTTTTGGAGAGCGTGCTGCTCATTGGCACTCTGCCCTCTACGTCCACGACCCCTGAATCCTCTGCCTCTCAGGAAGCGACCAGGCACTCCAAAGGTTTCCATGTTCAATTTTTTCTCCTCTGCCCAGGTGGTTCTCCTGAGACCATTAGAAAATTTAATTGAGTGCATAACTTGATCAAATTAAAATAAAAAAGTTGACTAAAAACTTACCTGGGCTTAAGATCGGACGAGATATTGTCAAAGAAGCATTTGGTTTTGTCATAATACTTCTCTGCAAGAGTTTCCACCTCCTCTGTACCCTGGCTGGCCAGCGGCTCCCAGGGGTCCGCCTTGTCACCTGTAGAAACGTTAAATAAAATAAATAGTGGCCTCCAAAGACAGTATATTGGTTGACAGCCTTTTAACATACCTACAACTTCCTTCGTGAGCTCATCTCTAAACTGAGCATTTGCCATCTCAAAATCAAAGTCTGACTCAAACGCCAAAGTTGTTGCCTTGGAATTTTTTGCAAGAAGTTGGCCTCTATTTCTGGTCCTGGACCTGCGACTTCCTGCAAAAAGAGTGCAAAGAAAAGTTCAGTTTCCTTCAGAGACCTTTCAGAACAGGTTCATGTAATGGGACATTTTCTGCTGTTACTTTTGTTCAAATGAGCAACGTGTCACCTGGAAGTTAAGTTTCAGATAGACGGTAATTATCTAAGCCAAGAGTGACCATTATTAAAATCTATTCAATACCTTGTCTTTGCCTTTTTTTCTGGTTTTCAGTCTTTTGGCCTTCAACCTTCGTAGCAGCTGGCTGTGATGATGCCTGCCCTAAACAAAACTTAAATGTAAGAAAATGATTTTAACCACACATTAAAAAGAAAAGAAGATGGTCTGCATACTAGCTGGTACATTCTCCTTCTCAAACTGAGGACTATTTTGAGCAGAACGCTGGGTTGGACGACCAGGCTGCCTGCTCTGTGGCTGGGTTGAAGCCTTTCCCCTCATCTTTGCTGCTGCAGCCGAAGGCACGGTTTGGACAGCCTGTTCCACCATAGGGGCTTGTCTGGCTGGGCCGTGAAGTCCTGGTACTGAGGGAAAAGAAACACGGCGGGAAAGTTGATCATCTGCAGATGCAAGCTGGACAATCACGTCATTTAAAATAACTGATATCAGACATGACCGTAAGATTATCTGTACCTAGGCCTAGGGCTGCATTGTACTGCTGGTTGAGTAGAGAACTAGCAGCAAGCTGGTTAAAGGTGGGCATCATGTCCCTGTATGAACTCCAGCGTGGGTGATAAGCAGCAGATGGGCCCATTGATGACTTAAATAAAAATAGAGGGGAAATAAAATTATATAGAATTCAATGGGGGAAAAAAAAAGAATCACCTTTCCTTGCCCATACCTGAACAATGGCAGGGTCACGTGGTAGTCCATAGTGTGGCTTTGGTGGTTCAGACACAGTGATATCTTTAATGTCACTTCCTCTGAAAATAATATATTCGTAAATTTCATCTTTGGGTGGCACTGGCCTATCCGTGGGCCGGTCCTCCGTCCCATGGGATTTAACTGGTGGAATTACAAGTTTATTCAAGCAACAACAAAGAACAGAAAAAAACAAAAAACAAAGAGAGTCAGCCAACTACTTAATCACCAGCAAATATATTAAAACCTAAAGTAAGGACAAGTGCTGGAAAAAACCAAAACCCATTTTGTAAAGCGTCAACTTACCTTTAGCTAAAGCAACCGTGGACCGTTCCGTGTCCACGGAAGACAAAATTCCTTCATAACGAATCTGTGCCTTGGATATCAAACTTATTTTACTGCCGATAAAAGGGGTTCCTCCTCCAGCACTCATGTCGACAGTAAAGGAAAAAAAATATTTAATTAGCAGAACTGGAGCTAATCTACAAAGTTGCAAACCACGACACACACTTCAGCTAACCAACACGGGCATAATTACCCAGCAGCTGTTCGCTTTATAGGACAGGCACTAACGCACCTTTGCGCCGCTGAATGGACCACCTGCGCTTCAATCAGGGTTTGCTTGTTTAGCTAGTCAGCGTACACCGCAGGCCACAACACCATTGTTTTATTTACTTATGTTTTATTGCAAATGTACAAAATACATAATAAAAATAGGTCTCTTGTACATTTATCAACATTTAGACAAAAAAGATTAAAATGTATGACACTTGACGGTCTTCATCCCAGATACATTATTTCACAGTTACGCATATTAATTTGTATAAAAAAGAACTTTGTCTATATTAAGAGATTAAATAAAGGGACTTTTTTTTTAGAATTTTTTTTTAGTTTGAAAGAAATTTTTTATGTAACAATAAAAATTTATATCAGCATAAATTTTTTATGTTAGCCTTTTTTAAAAGCTTCTTAACTTCTCTATTTTTTTAATAAAAATTGACACGTGCAGTACTGACTTTAGTTAATAAATAATTAAATCACTTAACGCAAAATCGACACTCATACTTATAGTGTGGATATGGACTACTCGATGTAAACACTTAAGATTAAAAATTTCCAACAAGAAAAAAAACAAAACATTATATATATATATATATATATTTGTAATTTTACCATTTTGAGCTAGTATATATATAAATATATATACACACACATACTATATATATACTGAGCTACTAGCTCAAAATGGTAAAATTACAAAATAAAATAAAATAAATATATATATTAACATCTGTTTGTACTCATGCACGTCAGCACAAGTAGTATAATCACGTTAATGCTGTGACTGACAGAACACCTCTTGGTGTAGGGTGGGGCGTCCTTAAACGTCTCACCACAACAGTAACTTCAGTTGGCTGCAGCCATCTTGCTCAGTGCTTCGATTGTGAACAAACTCTAAAATTAGATCAGAAAAGCTGCAGAAAACCGCGTTATTATTCCACCAAAAGTCACAGGACAAAATTTAGAATCTAAATATTTCTCGCTCAAACATAAAAAGGCACTAGACAGTAATAGGTTTGACGAAAACATTATCTTGCCGCTACAATGTTATACCCGCTCGGGCATCCCTTGGAATGACAGCAGAGGCCATTGGTACCGCCTTTTAGCATATGGAACAGCCAATGACAGCGTGCAGAAATTCCCAGCCTGGGTCGCTTAGCTGTTGTGCGCATGCGCGTGTCAGTTGGTAAGTACCTCACTTTTCATAAGCTCGCAGGAGTGTGAAGATGGCGGTCAGCCCCGGCCCGCTGGATGAACTGTTTTCATAGAGAGGGGTGAATAAAGCGGTAGTTTGTTATCCGGCACGGTCTGTGGAGTCAAAACTGTCGTTTTTGTGTCACAACAACCATTAGGGCACGAGGCAACTGTTAATTACATGGTTATAGTTCCGGGACAAGGGGGTAGCTCGAGCTAATGTCCAGCTGGGACTTGGTCAAGACGATTGCTAAAGCAGGTACGCTGTAGCTACTAATGTTGTTTTCATCTCAATCTCTCCGAGTACACACGAAAATCAAGCGCCGGAGCTGACAGAGAAAAGCAGTAAATGTGACATAGTCTTGCCCCATCACATTTGATCTCGTGTGTGCTTCTTGTTTAACAAGTTAAAGTGCAGGGGTCTCCACATAACGAGGATCCCATGGTTCAACTATGGAGGCAGCTACGGCCAGCACGGAACACGAGCCTGGCAAAACACTTGTTGTCAGTGACGGTGTAACTTTTTAAACGAATCTTTGGGGAAAAGTAGGCTAATGTTCTGTGCAGACTTTTAATGGGAGCAAACTATGGACTCTCACAATTCAGGAAGCGCTGCCCCTCTCGAGGGTACGACAGCGACAAGTGGCATTGGTAACAGCAGCACTGCGATATCTGTCAGCAGTGGACCAGTGTTGTCAAAAGGACTGATCGGTGCAACCATACCCCCCTCGTCAAACAGTGTAATTCAGACGCCGCTTGCGAACTCTGAGAGTGTTGCTGCAGCTCAGGCAACAGGACACACCATAACACTTACCAGGCCGCCTATGCAGACCGCAGGGTCGCTTGCAACTTTGAATGGGAACAATACTGCGAGCCCCTCTGTAGCTGCTAATGCAACAGATCAGACAGGCATCAGCTTACAAACTCCGCTAGTAAATAATGGCCAGCAGTGCAATTCCGTGTCTGCGAGCGTAGGTTCGCTCATCGTTAAGGCAGAGCCACCTGCAACGATAATACAGTCAGCACCGCAGCCTGCTGGCACCCCTGGAGTCAACGGGGCTCCCCGGCCCCCTGCCATGGCTGCTGCAAGTGCTGGCGGGATCCGAGCCCCAACACCTCACATGTTGGCTCCAAGGCTCCCTCAGACCTCTCCGGGACATGCAGGTGTACACAACATCCAGCTGCCCCCAGGTGAGTGAAGTGTGAACTTATTTATCTGTTGACTCTTGAATGGTGTACCAATTCCCCCTTGGTTATTATCAATATTTACAAAAATAAGCAGGTAAACTTTGGAATTTAATGTTCCCCTCATGCTCATGATAAAGTGTAAACTATTAATTTCAGACTCGTCTTTTTAACAGCCCATCACTTCAACACTTGTTATTATTTGCTTTGGGAAATGCACAGTTTTTAATTATGGTAACTTGGTAACAAGGTGCAGTTATTTAGAAGAAAAAAACCCCATTGGTAATAATGTAATAATTTTGCCTATTTTAATAAAATAAAACCCCAAAAAGTAATAACTTCCCAATAATGTAATAATATTTAGTTTGTATTGATTGCTTATTGGCCTGGCATGAAAAAGTCATTTAAAAACGTGAAACTTCAGCTGATAATATAATTAGGCCTAAATAAAACTGCATTTCTTAGAAATACAATTTTTTTTTGCAGTTTTTATGCAAAATGTAAAAAGTGATTATTATTACGCGTTATTACGTTACAAATGATTATATTCTTGGCAGGTATTACATTATCGGTTGATCTCATAGCATTGAAATAAAGAAAGATCAAATCTTAGTTATGGCCCTGCATCAAACTGGCTCTGCATCCTGCTGTGCGGCTGCAGACGAGGGCGTTTCACTGATGCATGTAGAAAACAGCGCGTCTGCAACCCGGCAGAGGGGAGCAACCGAGCCACCCAACTTTCTCCACAACACACGAAGTAGAAGTTTGTCTGCTGAAGCTGGTGGACGGTCACTGTTCAACACGTTAAATGCTTGCTGGTATTGATTCATTTGCGTGTAACTTGTTGGAACATGTTTCCCTGGTTAGTTAGGTTTTATTCTAGTAAACACAAGAGCAGTTTATAAAGCGTTTAGATATGAAAAAAAGGTTTGGAGAATTCAGTACCAGAGCGATGAGGCTGCACAATAAATCACCTTACATCTGTACTGTCAAACTAGAAAAATAACAAATAGGCTACAATGACAACAAGTCAACTTGTGTGACTTGTGATTAGGTGATGAACATATTGTAATAGGCCTTTTATGGCTCAGTCCAATAATTTCCAAATCTTGGGGCTTGCAAAAAAGTCATTTTTTTTTAAGGAAAAAAGTTAAGAATGAGCAGGATAAAGCAAAGAAGTAAAGAAGAAAGAACGGTAGAGAGACCTGGAGGGTGAGAGTGGAAGAAGGCTACAGAGAAAGCAACAGAAGAAGAATAAATAAAATATAAACAAGTAAAAATATGGAGATGTAAGTAGGTGAAGCTGTAAGGGATGAAGAAGAAGAGATGTCAAGTCAGGGGATCCGTCTTTTATCACAGCTGGACCACATGGTATCTTTTTATTTTCTCCACAAATCCTGCTGCAGTGACATTAGATGTCACACAATAAAGTAACATGTTTTCAGTAAATACCTACTGGTATGTTATAAGATTAGATATCAAAGCTTGCCTTATATTGCCAATTTATTTAATAATTAAATATGATGCAAATATTATAATAAAGACACACTGAAACTGTGTTAGATAGCTCTATATATACTTTTTAGATATAATACAAAGATAAGATCTGAGCATTCTGTCCTCTGTACTGGAAAAAGCAGTAGATTAGTCTTCAGCTCTCCTAAGAGACGGTTAATAGACTACACTTTGTAAGTTTTCTAGCTCCACCGCTGGTGCAATGGTACTGAAGTGGTTTCTTTTGACTTGCTTCAGGGATGGTGCTCGTGCGTAGCGAGAGCGGACAGCTGCTGATGATTCAACAGCAAGCTCTCGCCCAAATGCAAGCCCAGGCACAGGCGGGCATGGCCCCTCGGACAGCTGCACCTGCAAACGTGCCTCCAGGCCAGGTAAGCTGTCCGTGTCAGCCAAGGGAAAGGGCATCATGTGGATTAACTATGTCTATCATTCAGCCGGTGTGATCAGTGAAGATCAGCCTGCCTACAACTTTGACAAGCACCTGTTGAAAGACTGGCTATGTTTTATAACCTGCAGGTGGATTCATGGAAATATCATCACGTACTTTTAGTCTTTATTTTGCAGAACTACAAAGCACAGTTATTTTGTAGTAATCATATACGTTAGATCTATTTCCGGTAGAATTAAAATGAGCGTGTGCTATTTTTTAGGCTCCTGGAAACGCAGTCATCAGCAGGCAAGTGCATCCCAGCACCATAATCCGACAAGGCTGTTCCCCTCCGACGCCTCTCGCTGCAACCACCAGTATTCACAGACCTCCTGTCTTACAGGTGTGTTGATGTCCGTGTGTTTAAATGTAGAAATTAGTGTGACAATAAACACATGTTGGTCACAAAATGAAACCTTTGGAATTTCATTTTGAGCTGACACATATCTGATCAGGGATCAGTTCCAAATGTCTCGGTGACTTTTAATGTTAAAACTTTATGTAGTTATTTTTAAAAAATGCCAGTGGGAAGATTTCTTAAATTTATTTATTCTTAATATTAAATAAATGCATGCTAAAGATGTATTTTGCAAGGGTTATAACAATGGTTATAGCAAGTATCTTTTAATCTTTTTGTTTATTTCTCACCTTTAAAAGTGAAAGTTACATTTTTTGCTTCTTAGACCTAAATTTGGAGGAAATGTTTCTCTTTTAAAATGAGTATTCTATAAATGCTAGCTTGGGCTGTCTGCGTGTCTGTGTTGAGACAGGACATGATGAAAGTAAGTATTTGAACACCCTGCTATTTTGCAAGTTCTCCCACTTAGAAACGTGGAGGGTCTGAAATTTTCATGGTAGGTGCATGTCCACTGTGAGAGACATAATCTAAAAAAAAATATCCGGAAATCACAATGTATGATTTTTTAACAATTTATTTGTATGATACAGCTGCAAATAAGTATTTGAACCCCTGCCTATCAGC
>JBAMHW010000003.1:33974795-33995605 GCA_037177495.1 Rhadinocentrus ornatus
GAACATCTGCTGGTCTGAGACAAACAATAGCTGCTGGGACCTGGTGGAAAGAAGCTAGTCTGGATTACCACAGACAACGCTTCAAATGGCTCTTTTTCTTTCTCTAATCGTGTTAGATTATCGAGATCTCAGTTTCAGGCAAAATTATCGTGATTATCATTTTTCCCTTAATCGAGCAGCCCTACCGGTAATCATTCAGGAAAAAATTTGGAGGATTGCTGATTATTTATATGATGATTTTTATGACATTGTTCTAGCATACAAATACGAGTCTGGACAGATGTCTGGCTGTTCTCAACATCAGATAGCGGCAGATTCTTGGGTAGGCAGCGCAGCGAGCAGCACTCTGGGCTCCAGATGTGAACAAAACTTGGTTGAGTCCTAATAAGTAGTTTCCATGGTCACAGTGGCGTGTTTAGCATTTAGCAAGTTTTTTTTTTCCACGTCTTTCTTTTTGTGTGCGTACTTTTTCTCCTTCATACTCAAAATCATTAGAAGAACATCATGGTCAACGTGCAACGAAGGCACAGAAAGAGCAGGTCTTCACCTGACTGGCTCTGGCCCAGAGGTTTGTCTAGGCTGGTGTGTGTGTGTGTGTGTGGGCTCTGAACTGAGCCTCTTCAGTTACCTCAGTGATGAGATCAAGTTAGAAACATTAAACAGTTATTAGTTATGAAGAAATGGCTGATCTTAGCAGTAACCCTCAGCCCCTCTCCTCGGTGACTGCATCAGCTACACGTTGTAGGTTTGGTCCCAGGCTGTCACTCACAGCCACGATGTTGTGACAGAAACCTGCCATCAGTCATCTGTGCCGTTCTGAGAAAGTAACAGCCTGTCATTAGGTCAGGCTGTAGCCATGGTAACTGTCAGCTGACTACAGTTAGACAAGATTTTTCTAATATAATCAAAAAGTCATCTTAGAATTTCGTGCTTTTCCTTCATCCTGAAGAGGAAAACAGTTTGACTAAGTAACAGTTCAATAACAAACATTATTTTAGGGCTATGAGAAGTGATCAGGTCTTAGATGCATTGAGTTGTAGACGTGAAACATTTTAAATCAGTTCACAAATGTCAAAAAAGGATTAGTTTTTATTTGAAAGGAACTAAGAGAAGCAGAAGTGAAGCGCCTGGTCAGTGGAGCTGCATAAAAAGCTGGCATGTGGAAGCACTTTGGCTTGACCAACCAGAGTGAAAGCTTCAACCAAACCCAGAGATTTCATTGCCAAGGACTAATGTCCATACCTGAAAATCAAGGTTTTTGTACTGTTTTGGACACTGGAGCCCAGATTCAACATTACAAGCAGGCAGGATGTTTGTAACGTGATGCACACCACGTTGCCGCAGAATTTTATGTCATTTTAAAAGAGCACTTTATCCCAGATGATTGGCAGATAACCTCTAATATGCTCCAAACAAGAGCAGTGAATATGTGGTTATATTCAGCGCACATACATTCAGCAGGGCGGTGGCGCTGGTCTTGGCGAGTCGTGCTAGTGTGGCTGAGTCTTTGTATGTTTTTCTATATTTTTCTCTTTTTTATTTTTAAGTGAAAAGTGTGGAAAATGGCGACAGGGACTCCCCTTAGTTTGGTGGGCATCCTCTTTATTTTTATTCCTGTTATTCCACTTTTTGGGGGGGAAACCTATTCAGTACAGCCGTAACTTCCTACTCCTGCTCCGTGACTCTGGAATCGGCATCGTGCATTCCTCGGCAGCGGTACCCCCGGTGATCTACCCGCTGGATCCTTCCATGGGAAACCGGAGCTGGTCGTTCGGATCGAGGTGAACGAGGAAGAGGGGGCGACGTGGTGGACCACCGTTGGATGCCCTGCCAACTGTCATCCTAGCGAATGTTCAGTCACTCCGGAACAAAGTGGACGAACTTAAGGGCAATGCCAAATATGTGGCGGAGTATAGGGGCGCCTGTCTTTTGGCCTTGACAGAGAGCAGGATCCCCAGTCGGATCTGGAAATTGACGGATTTGGAGCTCCCTATCGCCTTGACAGAGACCCCCAGTGACCAGCAAGTCACTTGGTGGGGGTGTGTCTCTATGTTAATAAGATCTGGTGTAAAACGGTGGTTGTCAGGGAGACACTGTGCACCAAAGACATTGAATTATTGTGAGCCTTTAATATACCCAGAGAATTTCCACAGCTATTTCTAACTCCGGTTTATATTCACCCGAAGGCCAATGCTGACGTGGCACCGCACTTTATTCTGGGTGACTTTAATCACTGCAGACCTGCAAAGTTCTTTCCTAACTTTTATCAATATGTGACGTGTCCAACTCGACATGGGAAATGTCTTTAAGCAGAGCTTCGCTGGGAATGTCCGACCACAGTGTGGTTGATTTGGTTCCATCACACAAATCTGTCCTGAAGAGAAACAAGCCAGAGAAAAGTTTGGTTCCGGTTTGGTCTGAGGAACCAGTTCTTTGTCTGTTTCCATTACGCAGACTGGGACTTCAAAGAAGTGTGTGTAGACCTTGACGAACTAACTGATGTTATCTCTTCTTATGTTTCTCGTGAGGTTTTTTTGTTGTTTCTTTCTTGTTTTTTTCTGAGGCCTCTATCATACCACGGAAAAAAATGTCTTTTTTCCAGAACAACAAGCCATGGGTGACAAAAAATGTCAAAAATATAATGAACCAAAGAAACATTTGCTTCTCGCAGGGTGACATTGTACAACAGAGAGTTGTTAAGGGAGCTTAAACTTGCACAAGTACAGGTACAAGGACAAGATGCAGGCAGCTCCCGCCCTGCGTGGGAGGGGGTGAAATCCATGATGGGGATGCCACCAAAGAAATGTCATGTCATGTCATTATCTGTACCGCTTGTTCCTATTATGGGTCGCGACCCCGCGGGGTGAGCTGGAGCCTATCCCAGCAGTGTTTCAGGTGAAAGGCAGGGTACACCCTGGACAGGTCACCAGTCCATTGCAGGGCCAAAGAAATGTCATGTCTCCCTAAATGGAAAGTCTGGCCTGGTGATTCCCAATAACCGGAATAAGGTTTTTAGCCGTTTTAATGGCAATGTTTTTAGTGAAGAAAAAAATATTGTCTCTTCTCTAAGCAGTGTTGTTGTCAAAAGGAGTAACTTTGTTAAAGTTTTCCGTGGAGTTAAGGAGAGGAAAAGTCCAGGTTCTGATGGCATTGGAGTTCGGGTCCTTGAAAACTGTGCTGTCCAGCTGGCAGATATATTTAGTTTTATCTTTTCAACATCTCTCCAGCTTCACAAGGTCCCCTTACTCTGGAAAGATTCCATCATTGTTCCAGTACCCAAATCTGCATCTCCCAAAACTCCCAACGACTTCAGACCTGGTGCACTAACTTCCCTGGTCAGGAAGTCTTTTGGAAAAAATAGTTAAGAATCACTTCTGACCCATGTCCAGAATAATCTTGACCCACTGCAGTTCGCTTCTAGGTCAGGCAGAGGTGTCGAGGATGCTGTAGGCGCCCTGCTGACTTAGTTTAAACCCACCTTGAAGGAGCCAGGTTCTTCGCTCGTCTTTTATTTGTTGACTTTTCGTCTGACTTTACCTGCATTCAGCCGCATGTTTTAGCAGAAAGATGAAGAAACTCCCACAACATTGATTCTGGTCTTGTAGCCTTTTAACAGAGCGACCACAACGTGTGAGAGTTCCTGGTGTTCTGTCACCCTCACCTCTTCCACTGGATCCCCCCAGGGCTGCGTCCTCTCACCTTGATTATTTGTCTTTTACACAAATAAGTGTCGCAGCCAACACGTAGGTCGTAACATTATTAAATTCGCGGATGACTCAGTTATCGTGTCCTTGCTGAGTAGTGATGACCCTGATCATGGAATTCTTCTTAAATATCAACATCAGCAAAGCAAAAGAAATGTGCATCGACTTTGGGAAGAATCTTCCAAACATCTGTCCTCCAGAACCAGGCAGTAGCGCTGGTTAACACTTACAGATGTCTGGGCACCCACTGGGATGACCTTTGATCTTCATGTGGACGCCGGTGCAGGAAGCTCAGCAGCGCAAGTATTTTTATCGGAAGTTTCGTAGTTTTCATGTTGACAGGACTTTTATGCAAATGTTTGTTGAATGACTTTTAACCTTCTCTTTTTTCTGTTGCTGCGGCGCCTTTCCCTCAAGAACAGATTGCAGGGGATTGTTAGACTGTGTGGGAAAATTGCCGGGATCTCCCTGAATGAGCTTTCGGCCCTGCATCAAACCAGAGTGCTAAACAGGGCTCGTTTAATCCTTGCCGATCAAAGCCACCCGCTGGCGCGTCAGTTTTTGCTGCTTCCATTCTACCAGAATGCGGGGCGGCGTGGCTCGGCAAGGTAGAGCGGTCGTCTTGTAACCCTAGGGTTGCCGGTTTGATCCTCGGCCAATGCGAGTTCATGTCGAGGTGTCCTTGGGCAAGACACCGAACCCCTAGTTGCTCCTGAGGGGGGGTGGTGAGCGTCTTGCATGGCAGCTTCCGCCATCAGTGCGTGAATGTGATGTATGATGTACAGCGCTTTGGATAAAAGCTAGATAAGTACGGACCATTTACAAATACTCTTCTGTCCCTGCAGCCATTGACCTGTTGAAGAAGTAGCTCTAATCTAGTTTCTTTTTTTATCATAGTCCTTTTAAATATTTATTGTCATTTGTGTGTTTGTGACTGATTTTTTTCCTGCTGGCTGTACAACAAATTACCCTCACGGGATAATAAAGATTCCTTGAACCTTGAACCTAACAGGAGGATGCTGGTTAGACTCCTCTACTTAGTGCTTGTATATGTTACCACCTCCTGCAATCTTTTAGTGAGCCTCCTGTCTGCGCATCACTCAGCTGTTATATGCTTGTCTTTGGACTTTGGGTGTAATGCTGAAAAGAAACGTGAACATGTGGATTCCCACCTGAGGAAAGTCATCCGGTCTTCTCAGTGCAGCCGCTCCGCGGCATCTTGCTGCCCCGTGGGATTCATTTACTTATGAAAGTACAAGAACAACACGGTTGCAGGAGCCTGCTCATCATGTCTCTCTTGTTACATCCAACTCAGTCTTTGTTTGTCTTTCTTATCTCTGTTTCCCATCTGACAGGGATCAGGAACGGGTCCCTCGCTGGCTGGTGGGTCCGGTTCATCGGGGTCCAGACCCACAAGGCAGCGCATCACGCGCGTCAATCTCAGGGACCTGCTCTTCTGTTTGGAGAACGAGAAATTTACCAGTCATACCCATTTCCTCTACAAGGGCTTTCTCAAATAGGCTTGATGTCAGAACGGGTGGAGTAGAAGGGGAAAAGAGAGGGGGTGGGGTGCTCGGCAAAGTGTGTGGAGAGACCAAACGCTCCCACCACAAAGACTCCTGAAGATGCAGATGAGACGATTGGTACATTTAAATGTTTTTCAGAGAAACCTGAAATCCAATCGTAGCCATACTGGAAGGTCTCTCTACCTCCCTCCGACTAATGTTTCCTATCAGAACAATCTTTGATGCCCCTTTATTGACCCCGTATGACTTTTTTTTTTTTTTTTAAGATGGTGCAAAATTAGTTGGTGGGTTTTATGAGGACAATTTTGTGTGTGTGAGTGTGTGAGAACAAGTAATGTTTTGGACAACTATACTGTATAGTTTACAGTCTATTTTTAAAATATTTGTATGCACAATATGCTTAAAAGCAATGAAATTTAGTTTTATTAGACCACCACCAAATTATTTTGGGAGAAAAAACATGTTTCATTCTGTTTTTTAGTCGGCTGAATGACTTTGAACCGTGTAACCTACTGAGTTGCCTTCCTAACTATGAATAAGCCATACAGCCCACCCTGCTGTAAATCACAAAGCGGTAGCTCTCTATCTGTCATCTCTATTACTTGACTTGATTTTTCTTTTCCCACCATATTTATTTACTAAATTCAACCTTAAATTAACGTGTAGTTATTTATTTAAAAATGTGACACCTCAGTTATTTCACATTGCTTAACTTTGAAATGAAGTGTGCATTTTCCAGCTAAGGACAAGTTTGAAAAGAGTTTTAACTTTCAGTGCATTTAGACAGTTTCTTCTTCATTTGTTCATTTTTTTTCTTTTAAATTAATTTCATATTAACCTAATCAGGTTTTTTTTGAGGGCTTCCAACCTGTGTTGCTGTACCAAACATGCTTCTACATTAAACGTCTATTTTTGTAGCTTCCAAATACACATTTTTACTATTCTAATGGTGACTGACAACAATCATTTATTTACCTGCTAAAACTGTAGTGTGCTACTGGACAGCCCTTTAGGTTTTTAGTATGTCTGGCATAAGAAACTGGAGTTTCTTCCTGTATATTTGTAAATGTTTTACACAGTTTTTGTATAGAACTGAGAATTTACGCATACTGCATTAAGGAAATGACATTTTCTCTTTTGAAACGTTTGAATAAATAATGATTTTCCAGTTGCTGCTTGAGTGTTTTAAGTGTTTTATATTCACTAGGGGGCAGCATTGCATTATTAAAGCATCTAGTTGTGAGCTTTGTACATGAATTGGCTGAATTTCTACCTGTTCTACCTGTTCACAGATAATTTGACTCAATCCTCCGACATCTGTAACAGTGTATGTTGCACACACCGCATGTCCCTAGGGTCCATGCATGCAGGTATATGTCCCCCAACTCCATTGAGAATATTTAATCTTTCAAATAGAACTGAAATCACGCACACAGTCTTTCACCAGACTGTCTGCTCCTTTGTTGGGCTGTCTTGTTTCGGTCGGTCCCCATTATCGGCCCACGCAGTGCTCTGGCAACAGCTGTCACATCAGCTGCTAACATTCACCATAAACCATGTTCTGGAAAAGATTCGGCTGCTCTGGCACTGGGAAAGTGGCCTCATGCTGCAGTGATTGGAGGCAGCTTTTGTATCTGTGCCGACCAAAGGGGCAATATTTGCAGCTGTCAGTGGAAAGTGGCCACAATATTTTCATTAATAAAAATATATCTGAGAGCCACTAGGTGGCAGTATGTAATTTACCCAGCTTCATCTTCAGGTTAGACTTAACACCCTGACTCCATTTGTCTGAGTGTTGCATGATGTTTTCCTCTGAGCAGACTCTCCCATTTCATAGAACAAAAAAGTCGAAGCTGATTTTATTGTAAACATTTTGAAAGCACAGTGCTGCTGTGAGAAGAGAACCAGGGAAAAAAGACTTTAAGTCATGAGGACATCCTCAGCGTGACCCGACCGTCTCTCACGGCGTCTGTCTGATGACAGCGGTGATTCAGGTAAGGCCTCGCCCCTTGTGTCTTAGCCCAATCTAATATTTTTCCTGGTAATCCTCCTTCCACTCTTCAGCCCTGCTGCTCTTTCAGAGTTAAGTCCACATAAGCTCCCACTTGAGTGCCAGAGGCAGAGCAACAACAGTGATGGTGCGGTTGCCTAGCGACGCCTCAGTCACTGCACCTGAGGGCGTTGGGTAAACACCCTGAGCCTGCCACAGGGAAGAGCAGAGAAGTGACATCACTGTTTCCTTCCATGACATCCATTAAAGGGGTCTGTTATTCATTTCTAACTTTCAGTGTCGTTGCTTCTGCCTTCACCTGAGGGTGGTATCGTTTGATTACTCCCAAGTTGAAACATTCGTATTTGAGTGTGCAGATTGGCTCATCCCTGCGAATGTTGGAGAGCTCGTCTCAGATTCCAAGATGGGATTTGACTGATCTGATAGTCCTTCTCAGCAGGGTGCTCCTCTTGCTCTTGTAAATGTCTGTCCTGTTTATGGATGTAGAGGGGGACTGAGTTTTAAAATGGTTCGAGGATGATTTAGGTAAGAACCCTACAGCTTTATAAATTATTGCATTGAGATATTTTTTATTTTGATATTACTTTAAAACCCAGAGAAAAAACCCACGCTGTGAGACAAATGCAACAGTTAAGTCAGAAAATCAGCTTTATCCTTTTCAACACTTCCTTGCATGATGTTGTTTAAGCTTCGAGTTTATGAATAAAATTCTCCCGGAAGGGACATGAGAGCACGATGGGATTGAGGTGACGGGGCCCATGTGATTCAGTCCCTGCTCTTCATCAGCCACCAAAATTCAGTAGCCTGTTTCACATGCTAAAATAAGAGAAGGATTTTAGCTCAAAGAAGGAATCCAACCCTAAAGTTAGACATGCAGTAACAGGTCATTAGTTCACGTTTGCACACAACACCTCTTCCTGTTTGTCTCTGACCTTTTTCCTGCCTGGGTTAATGCTGACTTTAGGACTCTTTTGTTATGGGGCTGACCAGGGCAGACTGCTTCGGCCCAGAGATGCTATAATAAGGCCAGTGTTTATGACCGCTGCTGAAATGGGTTTGTAAGCGCGGCTGAACCTGTGAGGTATTGATGCTGGGGTTAATAGCCTGTTGGCCTCCTTAATGGAGCTGAATCAGGCCAAGCAGCAGGCAGAGTCAGCCCACAGGAGGAGATCATCTTGGCTTATAAAGTTATCTCCTAAATGAAGACAGGTAGCAAAATATTTGGTTTTGTGCAGCCGACTTTGCTGCTTGCACTCTGATTAGGCAAATTCTAGTCTTCACGATAACTGTTGAATAAATGCAAAATTCTCAGTCTTTTTGTGGGAAATACATAAACAAGCAGCTTTTTTGTGTTTTTGTGAAGCAAAAACCAAACATCAAACATGTCCTGACTAAAATATTCATCACAAGAATACCTTTTTAAAAATGACTTCTTCATAAGAAGACAACTAAGATCCCCTTTGACCTTTAATTGACCAAAACAGACACTTTCCCTTTCATTAGATACGGTGAGCCTGACAGCTATAATCCATTTTTGTTGAAGCTGCAACCGCAGCCTCCCAAATGCTGTTCAAAGAGGTGTTTTGCTCTCCCTGATAGTAAATGATTAGTTTGAGAAGGATGTCTGCTTGCTCCCTCAGTGCTGCTTGATGAAAGTAGCTATTTGGTCAAATCTCGACTTTTTAACTTGTCTCATTTAGTGCGGTGTGTTTCAGGAAGCAGCTGCTTGGTTATGTTTCTGCACACTCCTATGTTACCATGAAAGTTGCATTTATTAAGAAATATGGCGGCACTTTGGGTTGATGGGTTCCTCATTTTCATTTTAATCAAGTGTTTTCAGATTTAGATTCAGAACACTTTTTTAGGGACAATTCAGTTTGCAGGCATGAGAGGCAGCAAAGGGCAGGACATAATCCATCCATTCCACGTTACACACAGATCCGTCAGTATTCAGGACAGAACATCAGCAGCTCAAGATCCGGTCGTAAAGTGCAACAGTAGAAATAAACAGATAAAAATAGATTAACACATGTAACACTGTCTCTAAGCCTGATGGTGATTAGCTTATCTATTAGGGTTGGGCGGATCAATCCAAATGTCGATATTATTGATACCAAGGCAAGTATTGGTATCGATCAATACCAGCGTGATCAATATTTTTCTTACAGAGTGCTTTGGAGGCAAAAAGCCAAAGAATAGGAAATAGTAGTTTTGCTGTTTGTTTAGCTAATTTTCACTTGATTTTATTTTCTCAAAAATTGTGATAAAAGGAAATAACAGTTATTTTATTATTTTGTTACGTAGTTGATGTTGTTATTTTATATTGTTTACGAACAAAAAAGCTTAAATTTTAAATTTCCACTTTGGTAATAATATGTGTTTTGACAATAATCTTTAAACTGTGTTTGATTATAATAACAATTGTCATCAATAGCTAAAGGCAAAATCATTAAATGATTGTAACATTTTAAATAAAAAGTATTGGTTTCGGTATCTGCCCGGGATTTACTTGGTATTGGATTGATACCAAAATTTGCCCATCCCCAATATCTGTTTGTTTTCCTGCTGGGAGTGAGATAGTGCCTCCCAGAGGGCACCAAACATCTCTGATCTGAGTGGCCAATGATGCTCTTTGCTTTCCAGGACCTGCCTGCTCCACAGAGTAAATTTGGGATCTGCACACCCATGATCGAGTTTCCGCAGCAGGTAGAAAAGCTTCAGCCTCAGTGTTTTATAAAATTTGAGATCTGAAGCCGTTGTGCTTAAGTTTTTTTAGGTTTCCATAATTTGACCTTTTCTCCATTAATGCAGACATCATGCTGTGAAAGTTTTTTTCCTGAAGTCAATTATTATTTCTTTAGTTTTGTCACGTTGAGATCAGGATAACTGTCTCCACACCATGTGACAAAATCCGTGCCGCTACGCCCTGATTTATTTAGCAATTTATGAAGTGTTTTAATTGCTAATTTGCACCTTTTCTTGGAAGTGTTATCATTTGAAGTAGAGTGACGGTGTATCTATGTCTGTGTGTGTGTTGGCTTCCTTATATTTATGTAAAACTTCCCATAAGGTGTTAACCACGTTACATATCCTCCCTTATTTCACAAAGGCATTACACCTTAAGGTTACTAAATTTAATTGTTCTGCAGCAGGAGAATCTGGGTTAAATTAATAATATGATCATATTAATTATATGCATGCCACTGCAAAACTCCAGACAAGTAAAGTTTAATCATGCTACAATGCAGTGTTCTTCTATGGAAAACCAAAATCACAACATGTACATGCTACTTTACCACCTTCTACCCCTCGCCAATATGGCCACAGCACTCTTCTCCCAGCAGCAGTGGGCCTTGGAGTAGGAAGGGCTCAAAGATGAAAACGATATGTTCACCTGGCCTTCACAAACCCCACAGATACCAGCTGATGGCGTAAAAACACACATATGTAGAGAATCCTGTAAGAAAACAAACTGGGACAAATAGTTTTTCTTGCACTTGTTGGAATGTTATATCATCAATGCAAATAAATTCTGTTACACATGTAATGTGAATTATTTAATTGCACTAATGAAGATAATATGTCTATTATTCACGGTAAGCACCGGTCTTCTTCGAGTGATGATGGCAGAGGGAAATGGTGGGACAGATGGGAATGAAGGCTTGATTGTACCCTGAAGGCCACCAGAGATTCACTTGGCAGCAAAGGAATCATCTCCTACCATTTCGACATGTAGCTGGAGTCCTGGGGAGGCACTTAACCTGTGGCTGAAGTGACAAATTGCATCCAGTTGATCAGAGCAGCTGCTCTGCTTGAGGATCCAGCTCAGATTTCCGACTCACACGGAGAAGTTGGACTCTGCAGAGCAGCCCAGAGTCAGCAGCAATATGAGTCCTATGTACTGCCAGCAATTTATACAAAGGCTATCCCATCATGCATTATTCATGGTGACTATATTATAGATGATTCAGAAAATGACTTTTATATTTGGATAATTATTCAAACATTTATAGCGTTGGTTAAAAAAAAATTGGATTCAGAATCTGAACAATATCATGCTGGGTGACATGTTCAGATCAGTATGATATGAGTACTGCAGACCTCCAAAAAGCTTGTTGTACATCTGCAGCAGAGGAATACACATTTAACGTCAATTAAATGACTTGATGTTACTTTTTTTTAATTAAAAAAACAACAAAACAATACAAGTAAAATGACTTATTTACAACATAATACATGTTGGTGAGCTGAAGATTTTGTATTTGTTAAAAATAAGCATTTAAGTATAGTAAAAATCACCGACATTACTAACAGACATTACTGACTGACTGTCAGTGTAGCATCAGATTTAAATTTTACTAGCCTTTTGGGTCCTTAGGAGACAAAAAAAAGAAGTCCTGTCTCAAAAACAACAATAAAAATTGCAGTTTAAAACAGACGGGATCATGAAATAATATTGGCAATAAATAGGTCGAAATAATTTGAATAATTACATGTTTGGTAGTTTTCATGAGAACTGAAGAGGACCAAAATATGTGAGCAAAAAAGTGGGAACAAAATCCGTGGTGCTTTATATAGCGGTTTTTGGGAGAGGGCCTTTTTGTCCTCTAATGAACTGAAAGGGGGTAAATTGGTCCTCGGTGTTCAATTGACCTTTACGTAAAACAGAAATTGGAACAACAAAGATCTTTCTGAGAAGCACTTTCTAAATCATCAAACAGGGGGAACGCAACCAGACTGGTGCCCAAAACGAGGTAAAAAATGACCAGAACGGCCCAAAAACACCTTAATGACCTATAAGAGGTAAAGGGTTAAATCTTGCTGTGTGAACTGAGCTTTAGTCGGACAAAACACTGCTCTTTACAGCCCATTACGTGTTTGATTGTGGAATTATTTTCAACTGGACTAACTGATCAGAAGGAGTGAATCTTTTTAATGACAAAAAGTGAATCTCTGGTATTAAATGAGGGAAAATGGTGGAGAAATGTACTGGAGACCAGGGCTTGGGGCCCATTAGTGCTATTGCACCTATAGTGACTTTCTTCTTCGGTTTACATTTCAGACGTGCAACCAGTGTCCCCTGGTGTCTGCCTCTCTGATTGGCAGAGGAGCTACTGATGTCTTCTGTTTACTGTGTGGTGTTTTATGTTGTAGTTGTTTAATTGGTCAGCACTTAGGGAAACCGGGGTTGCAGTAAATGTGCTTTATAAATGAGGTGTGTGTGAGGAGGTGCCAGCTGTTTTCCGAGGCAGGAGAGGAGGTGAGCATCATGTTGAGATTGAGCTGGGTAAACAATTTGGCTTTAACATTAAAGTGTTTTTTCTTTAGTAAATTGATTTGCAGGTGATTTTGAGAATTAATTTTAGATTGTTTAAATTGTGATTTATTAAAGTTGTTTAGTTAAGTGTTTAATTTTACATTTGCTGGCTGGTCATTGTCTCTGTTCCTACTGTCCTATGTCGATGGAAGAGATCTGGAAGGTGGACTAACTATCCTTTTTCTTCTTCTGTTTGTTTTTTGGTTCAAATCAGCTATTACTGAATATGTTTAAGATAAACATATACATAAAGTTAAACGTGATGGAGAATGGTACCTTCCTCTGAAATGATTATAGTGTTTAAATATGCACAGATGTTAATTACTACATTCTTGTAATTTTTTAAGATATCCAGCATAAAAGTTTTCAACATGTATAAGAAATGCACTGTTCTAATGTTCTTTAATCGTGTCCTTTAAGGTCAAACTGAGACCATGTCTTGGCATTATTAGATTATCTTCTCTAAATCATTTACATTTACTTGATAAAAGGCTGGTGGTCAAGCCGAAGATATGTTCTCCACCAGGAACATCAAATTTATTCTGCTACTTTGATTTAATTTCAGGGTGACAGACTGGCGTCCTGGACTTTACTTCAGTAGAACAACTAAATTAACCCTAAACTGTGAAGAGTTGTCACATCCTTCACTGTTCATTTATTAATATTTTTATGTTGTAAAAAAACTGAACTGTTTCCAGTATTAGCCCAGGAGACTCACTAGCTCTGTGGAAAGGAAAGGAAAAGAGCCAGGCTTGGACATGTTTGAAGAAAAGAACTTTATTTACAACACACAAGGCACTGGCTGCGAGCCAGCAGCAAAGCTCTC
This sequence comes from Rhadinocentrus ornatus, assembly GCA_037177495.1. NCBI lineage: Eukaryota > Metazoa > Chordata > Actinopteri > Atheriniformes > Melanotaeniidae > Rhadinocentrus > Rhadinocentrus ornatus. The sequence goes on from JBAMHW010000003.1 coordinate 33,988,180, forward strand.
TGTCCATATATGCAACTTATCAAGGGATCGGCTTTCCTCCTTCACTCTGCCTTTCTGCCACAGGGAGACCAAGAGAACTTCGGCTAAACCCATCAAAGAGTGCGTCTAAGAAGTTAATCGTCTTATCTGCTGACTGGCTAGGACCAAGATGGCTTTTCACCAATCTTATTTCAGAGCAGTGGATCACAGCGCTGATGGCTTTCGTTTTAACACAGGTCCACGGAAATATTCACTACTTTAGTGTTGTAAAGGTTTATTATTGAATGTTCTCATTACTGGGATACTCGGGAATCAATCACTTGTCCAGTGTGTTCCATCATCCCTGCTCACCTCTATCTGCCTCCATTACTACTTCATTGTCCAATCTTTGGACTTGTGGTTGCATTGGACATAAGAGTATCACTCTGTTCCATTTCCTTCTGTCTCTAAATGTTATGCATTGTTCTCACTGTGCTTATATCTTTCCTCCTCCTCTGCTGACCCTCTCCCCCATCCTACTAATCACCTCTCCACACGGTCTACCTGCACCATGCCACCACCTCATTTTTCTCCCTCTCTCTTTCTGCCTGCCTCTATGGGTGTCTCATTAAAGGCGCTCTATCTAATGAGATTACGCCGTGGGGATTAATGGTGTGCCTAATTGATAGACACACAGCCGGAGAGGATTAAATCCCTTTAAGTCCCAAGTGGGCTTTTTGGGCATTTCAGCTGACTAATTGAAATCACAGGAATGGACACAAATTTACTTCCTGACCCCTCCGCATGCAACGCTTCAGCAATCTGTTTTCTGTGATGCAATAAAAAGACCAATAAAAGGTGGTTTTATTAGAAAATGAAGCTCTATCCAAACAAAGAAGTCTGAGATTAACAGCTAAACTCCCCTGGGGAGTCTGTTCTGCACCACGACTTTAACACTTCACATGTGCATTCAAGCGCATTAGTCAACAGCAGGTGCAACTATGCAGTGCAAATGCAAACTAATAATGTCATGAACAAATTAGGGTAGAGAAGCAGTGATCTTATTCTGAAATCATTATATATTTCAAAAACACACAAAAAAAATGTTGAACTGAGGTGGTCTCTGGGTAGCTTTTAGCCCATTTAACAACCACCTCAGTTTGGGTCAGCGTAGAGAAAAAGCTGCATCGTCTCAAAGAACAAGATCTCAGAAGCCCACTGAAATCTTAAACTTTGAGAGATAATACATTTATAATTACCACAGCTGAATGAACAACGCCATGACATTTAAAAACCCCCATTTCTAGAAAAGCTGAGAAACTGTCTACATCAGTACATCAGTGTCCATGGCATACATGACTTGAATATGCATGATATAGTGGCATTTTGGTGAAGTGCATGTTTCGGCAAGGGTCTTTTCTCTGGAGGAGAAGTGGTCAGACTTCATGTTGCAGTACTCATAGTCGCTTTCACCGACCTGTAAGTATTTTGACAAAAGCTGTTTTTTTTTGTTTGTGCTTTTTGTCCAAATATGAAGTTTTAGAAAAACGTCTTCCAGGGTGGATTTTTGGATAATCTGGCTGCTGCTTGGGCAGGAAAACTGGCGTTTTAGGCTTGAGATGTCAGATCGTGCGTCGCCATCTGTGCGGCTTGTGTCACAATGAGCCCGTTTACTGTAGTGATCAGATTGTACATGTGGTCATGTAAACAGCATAATGTTATATGCTTTTTCAGATGAACACACCAAGATTTCTCTCCAATACTTATGTCTTCATGCACGTAAATCTAATTAATTTAGTTCTTTTACGTATATATGCGAGAAAAAACATAAATAAAGAAGGTGGAAAACATAAGTGATTGACTGGTGGAAGACACATCCCACCAAGACCAAGAGCAGATGCTTGCTGTATGAAGCCAACTCTTATTTTCTCCTCATGGATTATGAACGTAGGACAGCAGCATGTAGCCTAGTTGGCAGACCTGTTTGCTCCCATATTAGGGCAGCTCAAGGCTCATTTATGCTCTATATTAAAGGCGGGCATGGAGCCTTTCGTCTGTCTCTTGTGTCCTTTACATCAGGGCTTCCTAACTCAGGCCCTCAAAGCCCACTGTCCTGCAGACTTTTAATGTTTCCCTGCTTCAACACACCTGGCTCAGATTAATGGCTCAACAGCAGACTTTTGGAAAGCTTGTCAGAGATCCTTCTCATCTGAATCAGTTGTGGGATATCTAACACCTCTTACTTGCAGGGTTGTGGGCCTGAGGACCCGGGCTGGAGATCACAGCTTTAAATGATTAATTTGGTCTGTTTCCAGGGCTCTTGTGGATGCGTAGTCAAACGTAGCAAACAGAGTAGTGCCACCAGAAACCACGGGGGCTGGTGCGTGATCAAGAAAGGAACATAGAAAAAGAAGAAGCTGTGTTTAATGACCGTACTGACAAGTGGCGTCTACTCAGCTGCTTCTCTCTACGTCTCTTTCTGATGTCGGAACTCGGAGGTGAACTCTAAACTCTGCACTGCCCTCTGGTGGATGTATTGCATAACAAACATAATAATGTAAAGGATGCATGAAAGTAAGGGCTGGGGTATACTTGTTGTGTATGCAACCGTGGATGTCAACGCTCTTTACTGTCTGTGTATATACTTGTGCAGCATGGCACAGCCAAAATGTTGGATACTGGAGGTCACCAGTAGGGGGCGGCAGTAGTAGTGAAAAGGCCAATCTGCCGTTTTTTTTACTTTTTTTTTTTTTTTTTGGTTGGGGCAAATTTCTACATCAACCCTCAAAACGCTTTCAATCTGTTGCCGACTGTTAAGGCATGAGTTTTTGTCCCTGCAAAGGGAAGGAAAAATCATTAAGATGCCGGTAGTTGTGAACATGGTGGAGAGACAGTCTTTAAAACTATTTGCCATCATGTTTACCTCTGACCTCGTGTTCATGCTCTTGTTTGCATGAGTGCCTCTAGCGTTCAAGTCAATATTGCAACTCACGCACGCAACATGTAACCTCACTTCAATGCGAGCGGCCTACGGGTCAAATGTAAAGTAGGAATGGATGGCAGACATGATACGTACACGGACGCGTTGCTAACAGCAAGTATATCCCAGCCCTAAAAGGACAGTGACGTTTGAATTGGATGTACCTATTAATGGATGTAAAGGGAGCATAAATTAGCCTTTACGCTAAGAGTATAAGCAACACAATGTTCAACAAAACAAGATTGCATGTTTTAAAAATTAATTTTGAGGCTTAAGGCCCATTTATGCTCGATGCAGAAGGCAAATACGCAGATATATGGACAGTTTCATCCAGCTCTGGCATCTTTTAGGCACGTAATTTGGTTAGTTTTTGGGGCTTTGTGGATCTGTTGCAGCAAAATGAGCAATACCACCAGAATACAACCAATACTGCAGGGGCAGTATTGACCAGTATAGCTGACATGCGACCAGAACAAACCAGAGAAGAAGAATAGGAACAGAAAGAAGAAGAAGTAGTTGGTTGCAAACAACTTTACAGCAGTGCGTTACCGCCACCAACCAGTGTCCGAAACTGATGTCAGAAGACGTAGTAAACTCTGAACTCAGCATTGCCCACTAATGGATGAATTGACTTAACAACCATAGCAACGTAAAAGATGCATGGAAGCATAAGGACGGCAACGTATGAGAATGTTTGAAACGGACATACCTGTTTATGTACATAAGGGAGCATAAATGGGCCTTTGCTTCACCACATCCAAAAGGAAATTTGGTAAACAATTAAAAAATGTAAACTAGAGTTATTCAGTTATTGTATTTCTGCAGTACATGTAAACATAATCCAGTTTTTAAAATTATAGCTCACATTTATCTGATATTCATGGTCATGTTAACAGGCTCAACATGTGCTGTTAATGACGCATGCAGCCATGACAACAGTGGTGCTAATCACGTTTGCACATAAACATAGTTTACATCACAAGTTAGTCGCCAATCAAACTAAAGAATAAAGGAGGACATTGTTGCAAAAACCTCCCATAACACAGAGCCAGCTGGCCTTGCCAGAACCTGCACATTTTTTGCCAGTTTTCAGATGGGCTTTCATGGGTTCAGAGGCAGGCACCATTTGGTTTGGCGTGCTCCTGCAGTGATTTTATGCAGGCAGAGATCTCTTTGTGAATGGTCCCATGAGCACGTCTTTAAACCTAGCATTTGTGTTTTAGGTCTGTCACCAGCTGAAAACGTACAGTATTTGAAGGACAGTAGCTAAAATCTTCAATTCAGCAAGTATGGACACAGATTCCTCCTGCAGCAATTAATCTCCCTTCCCAAAACATGCCTTTTAAAAGAAAGTCCTTTATATAAAGAAAATGTCCAAACCTTTCTGGAAATGGGGTTTGTAATTTAATGCCACTTGACGTGTGCAGGGAATATAAAACAAAAGGAAAGTAAAAAATGGTCACGTTTTTTAAAACACGTGTTGTTTATTTCCTAACGCACACATCCAGTATCTAGATGAATGAATAAAAGAACTCCAGTACACTAAATAACAGAACATCAGCAGGCATGTTCCCAGGCTAAAAGCCAACTGAGGGATCACGTCTGTCAGCGTACAGACCAAAGAAGGGCTTGAAAAAAGAAAAATAAACTATTTCAACAAAAGGCAAAGATAAATATTCACAATTTAAAAATAAATGGGCCAATAAAACAATAAAGGGCTTGAGAGCGAGTTGCAACTTTCATGTCATCAATGCTTCAAAAATATGTATCTTACAGTATTTTTATTTTCTCAGTGTTTTTATACAGAGTATATTCATATAGTTTCTGCTGACTATTTTCACATTCTCACCACAGAGTAACAAGTGCTTCGAGTAAAACATTTGGAGAAAAAAAATCATGCACCTTTTTATTAGTTTTGTTGGCCTATAAAAACCAGGAATGTTCAAGGCGACAGAAAAATCGTTCTCGGGTACCTTTGTTCCACGTTGTTTCAAGTCATTTCAAGTCGTTTCAAGTCACTTCAAGTTCCGCTCTTTTACAATGTCGGACTAATCGAATCATGCCTACATAAGCTTTACACTGTGGAGAAAGCAACACAAAACCATACAGGGCAGGCAAGCGTCTCAACGTAAAGGCTCCCAAACTCTTGAGTTCACAGAGGAAAGGCAAGCATTTTCCAATGAATTATAAAACCCCCACGCATATAAAAACGGCGTCGCGCAACGTCAGCGTGCTGCTGTAGTCGTGTTGACAGGGGATGTTTGTGAAAGTCAAGCTGAGCAGGTTCCTCAGAGAAGACGGTCGTCTTTCCCGCATCAGCTCTGTTATTGGCTTCTTTCAGGCCATAATTCATTGGGTTATGATGTCCAATAGTTTGCCCTGGATCATGTCCTTCCCCCTGCGACTGACTGCTGGGGGTGTTCATGTGCACCACTGTGAAAGGGAAAGGAGAGAGTGACAGGCAGGGCTGGTCTGAGGAGCGCAGGGTGGGGGAGGACGCACCTCCACCGTACTGCACGAATGGCAACCGATCCTGAGATAGCAGGAGTCTGATACAAAAACACACCACAAAAGGCACTTTATAAAATGACAGTGCTTCTGTTCTAAGGAAATTCAAGTTGACAGAGTTAAAGAGAGCGTCTTCCCGAACACATTCTCTTCAGTGTGAGACTAAAGCCAGAGACGGTTTTGTTTTAAACAATCAATCAAAGCACAAATTCACTACTGGTGTCTACAACTGCCTTGATTTTTCCCTCGACATCCAGGTCCAGTGCGGAGGGGAAAACGTTAAAAAGTTAAAAAAAAAAAATCAAAAGCTTGAAACTTCACACTACAATCTCGCCACTAAAAATCATAAAGCCAGAATACAGTTGCATTGCAGCGGAGTTCGCGTCTGCGGGCGAACCAACACAGCCCAATGACAGGGTCCAATCCTCACATGTCACACCTGGAGGCTTCATGTCGTCAGCCCCTGCCTGTGCTTTGTAAGAACGTCCATCCCATCTCTCCTGACCCCCGCCGCAGCCCTGCACAGGCCCCCACCCCCAGTCCGCTCTCAGTCATCGTCCCCTCCTCCGTAGAGATCGGCCAGCTTCTTGAAGCGAGGGCCCCAGTCGTTGAGGTAGTCATAGTCCTGGTTTCCTGAGCTGGTGGAGTTGAGCGAGCTGACGGAGCCAGCAGTTGAACCACTGCCCTCATAATCAAACACCAGCAGGGAGTCGTAAGGAGGGGCGGTGGGGTCGTTGTCTGCTGCCCTCAGACCCTGGACACATCAAGAAAAGAGACAAAAAACCTTCACTCAGACTGAATTCCTCTGTATGCAATTGTAAAATAACGGGTTAGAGCAATCATTTGCAGCTTTCTGCTGCAGGGGCCCGAAGTGGCGTAAATTGTCCAGACCTTGATCAGCATTTTCAGCCTCCCTGGTTGACCGTGGTGAAGGATTCACTGAACTGAGCTGTAATTCTGGGCATTTCCGTGAGTAACTCCAAAACAACAATGAGAAGGACCAATGGCACCGATGTGACTGCGGCATTGCAGTTTGTTGTGTTACAAGAGAAATGTTAAATAGAAAGATGTTTATCTTTATCTTATCCTTTCTTTATTTGGTATGGAGCGACTGTGTGCTCACAATTTCCTCCAGGATTAATAAAGTATTCTGATTCTGATTTCACCAGGGTTACTCAGAAACACCTACCCTAATTAACCTGAAAACCTGAACCCTGGAACAGGTCTTGAAAGAGTGGTTCCTACATTTTGGATCATGCACAAATCACCGAGATTTCTCCGATCATTGTTCTCTGACAACATAATGGAGAAGCTGATTTTCCAAATGGGAACAGATTCAAGGTGCAGCTCTTTAAAAATTGCAGTAAACTGGTCTTATCTGGCTCACCCACCCATAAAGTTTTTAATGATCCTTCAGAGCTTGCAAGCTGATTTAGTAGCAGACACAACTCCTCTCAGAGCTGCCGCTGACAGGAATTTCAAAAAGAGAATCTCTGAATTTTCACTTTCACATATAAATAAGTGAAACATAATAAATATCTTCTGCCTTTCGCCTGTTGACACAAGGATAGGAGCTTTGGAAAGAAACTGTTTTACATCTCCACAGAAGGTTTCAGTCTGGAACTTACATCATTTATGAAGTCTCCGATGTCTCCAGGGTGGGGCAGACTGGGTCTGACGGGGTACTGCGACTCAGCAATCACAGGCCTCTCATCCACCCGCCGCACCCCCGTTGGCTTACTGATGATGTGATCCAAAGATTCCGGCTGCTGCAGCTGGCTCAGGTCGTAATCCTGGTGAAGATCAGAGACAGAGAGGGAGCCTAAGTCTGGCGATGAGGATGAGCATCTTCATCGCCTAAGTCTGGTGATGAGGAAGAGCATCTTCATCGCCTAAGTCTGGTGATGAGGATGAGCATCTTCATCGCCTAAGTCTGGTGATGAGGAAGAGCATCTTCATCGCCTAAGTCTGGTGATGAGG
>JBAMHW010000003.1:33995705-34013709 GCA_037177495.1 Rhadinocentrus ornatus
TGGTCATGAGGAAGAGCATCTTCATCGCCTAAATCTGGTCATGAGGAAGAGCATCTTCATCGCCTAAGTCTGGTGATGAGGATGAGCATCTTCATCGTTATACAGTAGTGTATTGCTTTTATTGTATTTCTCTTACAGAAGAAGGCATAAGGTTTACAACAAATTTGTAACAGCATCAGTTCATAATTTACACACACACACACCTAAACACACACGCACACACACACACCCACCCATATTTATATATAGGTTTATATATAGAGTCAAATAGCCCCAAGAACATAAAGCTCTGCTTCCTGACAATATGTTTTAAATGTATATTTTCATTTTTAACCATAACAAATTTATAAATACATAATTATTATTTCTCAAAATAAATCTCATCCTTTGCTGATATTTACGTGCTGGTTTATTTGACTTTAATGACTCCTAACAGATGTATAGTTAGTTTTTTCAGTGTTCCTGTTGGTTTTTAAGAGTTTTCTTTCTGAATAAACATTAACGTTGAGCTATAAATGTAAACAGAACAGGTTATTGAACTTTCTTCACTACCTTTCTGCAATCTGTAAATAAAGATGCCCACTAAACCTTCATACATGTATTTCTGAGAGAAAATAAGCCTCTGAACTCCACAGCCATCTGTTACTGGTGCGTTTTGGTGCTATCGATTTTTTAGGGGTGTGTGGGTGTTGGAAAATAGCAAGCTTTAAATATGGAATAAATAACTATGTTTTTTTTCTCAATTAACACTTTAGGTGCTGGAGTTTTAAAAGTTTTTAGGTCATATGCAAATGAAAAAACAAAACTATATATATATTTATATATATAGGTAATAAAGATGATATTGCTGATTAAACTCTCTTTCTGGAGGCCTGGGCCCTCATTTATCAAACTGTGTGCAGCAAAGCAAGCTACAGGTGGCTTTTGTGGTGCAAAAAGCGTGCGCACGCACGCCCTGCACCTGTTACTATTTATAAATCAGAATCAACTCTGAAGCGGGCGCACGTGAGGGCTATAAATGGTCAGACACGCCAGAGGCATCAGAATGTGCAGCTGGATATCTCAATCGGTGGAGCATGCGCCTGCCATGTAGGAGGCCGAAGTACAAATCCCACAGGGGCGAATCGCTTTGGAGAAAAGCATCTGCTAAACGACAGTACTGATGCCGGTAATTTGTTTTAATTTATAAAATAAATATGTACAGATACATGTGAGATTGGTAGCAGTTTATTTAGTGTTAAATAATATTTCTTTCTACTTGCTGGGTCCTCTCCCTGGGTGGGCGGTGCAGTGGGACACAATCACCGCTATTAACCAGGTGGACAAGGAGTTGCGGGAAATAAAGATCGTCTTGACAGAAATTGGGACAATTTTAAAAAGCATTGTCTAATAATAAATAAATAAAGGAAATCCTCCTCTTGTGTGTTTCATCGGCGTTGCATCACTTCTAGACCTCCAGTCTGCGTCCCGCTCTGCTGGAATGAAGGACCAAAGCTACTTTTCTACTGATGCTACATGCTGGCTGCAGACTGGCCACCTTATTTATCTGGATGGATTTTATAACACGGAAGTTTTGTTTCACAATGACAGAACATATTTTAGTGGGTGAGCTTCTTATTAGTATCATCTCCTTATAATATCTTATGTAATAATACTTATGTATTAGTGGATTGTGCACAAATGTCTCACATTTCCTTGATCTTATTCTGGACCGGTGGTGTCGCTGTTTCCGTTTCTCTAGATTATGGTCGTTCGGGAGGGTCAGAGTTGCCGTGAAGGTAGGAACATTTTCCCGTCAAGTTTGGTTTTCATAAATCACAAAAGTTGACTATATTTGGCGTTCGCTGGTTTTTGTTCTTACGCAGGCTTTGTGAATAATTCCCCTTGGTGATTGTCACAATTTTTTGATTTTGGCGTCTTTAGAGGGTTAAACCTTCGCAGCCTTGGATTGTGTAGGTTTTAGTTATTTATCCATCTCATGTTTTTAATGTGTGAGAAACAACAATAAAGAATCCTTAAATCATTGACAATATTAGAATATGATGAAATAAATAGCCCTTGTGCGCATGGAATTCATTTTTTAAAAAGATTATTGGGACGATTTTTATTTCTTTAAAAATGCCAACATTCACTTTAAGTATGTGTAGGTAAACAAGAATGATTGCAACCGATCAGATGATCAAAGGTGACCGAGACTATGGACAAAAATCCGACTTCTCATGCTGTTTCTGGATCTGCAGCTAAAAAAAAAAATCAATCACGAGATCAGAGAAGCGATCAGCAATCTGAAGCTACACAAGCAACGTGCAGCAGAGCAAAAATTCCATTCATTGATGCAAGATGTCTCAGCATTCAGAGATGTCAGAGATTGAGGTCTCCTTAATCACGCAACACATGTGGACAACAAATCATGGGACTTAATGAGGAGCAAAACTATTGACGCCTAAAATCCGTTGTATAAATCCAGGAATAGAAAATGTTCACGTCCGATAAGCCCGCCAAGCTTTTAAATTAAGTGAAACTGCTTTAAAGTATTTAAATTGAGTGTGTATTAAATGTAAAGACAAGGGACATTAATTTCATTCAGCCTCTTCCACTTCTGGTCCTTAACATTGACCTCTTCTTGACATGGCCTACTTTTCCTGCTGCTTGTCTGGAATAATATACTCAAAATAATTAAGTAGTAAATTCACCTGAAATACAGTAGAAAATGTAAAGTAAAGTAATCCTAGGAATGAGTAAAGTAATCAAAGAAAAGAGTAAAGTAATCCTAGTAATGAGTAAAGTTATAATAGAAAAGAGTAAAGTAATCCTTGACAACAGCAAAGTAATCGTAGGATAAAGTAAAGAAATCCTAAGAAAGAGTAAAGTCATCCTAGGAATGAGTAAAATAATCCCAGGAAAGAGCAAAGTATTCCTAGGAATGAGTAAAGTAATCATAGGAAAGAGCTAAGTATTCCTAGGAATGAGTAAAATAATCCCAGGAAAAAGCAAAGTATTCCTATGACTGAGTAAAGTAATCCTAGGAAAGAGCTAAGTATTCCTAGGAATGAGTAAAATAATCCTAGGAAAGAGCAAAGTAATCCTAGGATAAAGTAAAGTGATCCTAGGAAAGAGCCAAGTAATCCTAGGAAAGAGCAAAGTTTTCCTAGGAATGAGTAAAGTAGTCCTAGGAACGAGCAAAGTAATCCTAGGATAAAATAAAGTAATCCTAGGAAAGAGCAAAGTAATCCTTGGATAAAGTAAAGTGATCCTAGGAATGAGTAATGTCTGAGTAGGAACTGTACTACAGTAGAATGTAAAAAAGTGAACCTGTGCAGGTTTCCAGGTGTTACACAGGTAAATATCTCAGGAAGCTATTGTCCAAATGTGATTCCCAGAGTCGGGAGAATCCAGGGATCAATCCAGAAACACCATGAGGATCCAGAAAGAAGCTCAAGATAGTCTATGACAGGAAGATTGAAAACTTCACTTTAAAACCCCCTTCATCTCCATGGTAACCAGCAGGGCCTTCATGGTTTATTTTAAAGGCAGGTGAGAAGATAAATCAATGCAGTTAAATCCAGTAAAACAAAATAAAAAATGTCCCAGATAAATCAATAGATTTAAATTTTTATTCAATCCTTCATTCTGATCATGGACAGGATGGAGGGCAAAGGACAACTTTGTGAGTTCTTCCTGTGTGTGGAGTTTAATTAGTGTCTCCTTTGATACTCATCTGTGAACTCTCGTCACCAAACAGATTTTCTCATACGGAGTATTAAAGCCATCAAAAGTCATCTTTAAACAAAGAATGTGTTTAATTTCTCAGAAACATTCCCGCTGGTTGACAGCTTTTTCTGACCTTGGTGGGTAATGTGTGCATCTACAGTACCTGGTCTTCCTCTCCTCCTCCCTCCTCGTCATACTTGAGGATGTTGTCTCGGACGTCGTCCTCTGGGTCAATCAGCAGGGGCTTTGCCTGCCGCTCCTTCTCTCTCCGCTTCATCCAGACCACGAACAGCAGAACCATGCCTGTAAGAAACAAAGGAGTTTTTGTTAACAACTCAAATGGTGGGTTTTCTGAACAATGCTCCAGCAACAACTCACTGAGCAGTATGATGATGCAGATAAGTATGGCGATGATGGCTCCAGTGCCGAGGCCGGCGGCAGCCACGGCCCCCGTGGTGCTGCAGTCCCCATTATTGTCACAGGGACACACTTTGATCCTGATCAAAGAGCGGTTGGACAGAGGAGGGTTCCCCGAATCGGACACTATGACGGGTATTTCATACACACCCGCCTCAAGGTAAGGAATCCTTAGCCTCAGCTGAGCATAGTCCCCTGCAGAATGGAGGTTAGATAGCGAGAAAGATGGAGAGAAAATGGGAGAGAGTTGGACAGACATGGAAAAAGAGAGAAGGGGAAATTATGTAGTGTACTGCAGGGAAAAGACATTTTGTTTACAGCAGGATATCATGTCATGTGCAAGAGTGATTGACATATCATATCAAAGCTGCATCAAAACAAGCCACACTGCAAACATTCTGACATGCATGAACGTGGAAAGACATTAAACTCCCTAGTACATAAAAACTACAGTGTGTAACATTCAGCATCTATCACTCAGTGAAGCTAAGACAAAAGGCTCCGTGGGAGAAGAATCCAGGTAGTGATCAGATTTGTCCTCAAGACAACCGCTGTGATACATTCATCTGGCTGGATTAGGTGACAGATCGGCTGCTCGGGGGACTGAGAGATGAATGGCTCTCATTTGTCACAAACGATGGATCGTGCATCAACACTGGATGGCACCCACGTTTCTCACTGTGAGCTTTTTGAGATATTTTCTTAAACTTGGACTTTCCTTCATAGCTTACAGCAGTGCCTGTTCCAAAGATTAATGTTGCCAGATTCTGCAGGGGGGCTTCGGCCCCTCATTAAGCTCATGGTTTAATTCAGCTGAGAATGCCGTCATCCTTCATTCTTCCATACCTACTAAATTTTACAATACAAGGGTCTATTTCCTGAGACCTGACTGTCTGAAACCCAAAGCCCAGTATTTAATTACCGCTCAGTCTGGAAATGGTCCAGTTGCGACGAACGCTGCCGGGAAAAGATGGCAGCTCGAAGACAAAGGGCCCAACATTGGGGTCGGCATCAGCGTCTGAAGCTGTGATGTTGATCCTTGAGTTTTGGCGTGCGTGCTCGCACGCTTGGGACTCACGAGGGATCAGCACCGGTGCGTTGTCGTTCACGTCGATCAGGTAAATCTGGAGGGTCCCCGTCCCACTGGCTTGAGGCGAGCCTGAGGAAGATGACAGAACAGAGAGAAGAAAAAGTGGTTAAAGGACAAGATTGTGAGGCAGTAAGACACAGTACAGAAGCAGCAGAGAAAAGATGAAATGATTCAGATGATGGAAACAGAGGACAGGGTAATGAGAGAGCAACAGAGGATGGCAGTCTAACCTTTTTATTTACATTGTTAGTAAAACTGAGAAAATGAGATGCACAAGGAAAATAAATAAATAAAATAAAAAGGGTTCTGTTCACTGAGCAGTTTAAAATAGAGGGACAATACGTAACTATAGCACAGCGCACATACAATACACAGATGAAAGGAGAGGACACAAAGTAAATCTCCCAGTTCTTGTCAGCTGTCTACAAAGTCTGAAGGAGACAATGCTAACAAAAAGATTCCTATTATCTGCAATCTGCAAAGCCCCCTGGGAAATGAGTTGAACACCGACCTTTCCCCACCAGCTCATCATAACTTGCTCCGGTTTTCTTCGCATTGCCAGATCAGACCAGAACCAATTCAGGTTCAGTTTGGTTTTATGAACTGTTTTTAAACTGAGTCTTTTCCCTGCTGTTTGTGTTGATTTTGTTCAACATGGTGAGAATAAAAGCCTCAGGCTCATTTCCAATCCAACTGTTTCTGACTCCAAACCACTGAAAACACATGTAATGAGGCAGAACTTTACTGTGAAGGTCAATATTTTACTCACGGGCTGAAAAAGGCCATTAGCAACAAAAAGAGCCTTTAAGACCAAACATAGCCATAGCTTTATCAATAACAGCACAGTCTTGATCCAACAATACGTGAATGTGCAGCTTGTAATAAGCCACTGAATCCCCATTTCTGTGGGTTAACACTAATTCCGTTTCCTGGGGTTAGGGTTTTGGGGTCAATTTTAAAAGGTAAAACAAAAAACAAGTGGTTTTGTATTTTTTATTTCATGATATAAATTCTTTACATGAGTGTTTTTGTGCTTTAATTAAAATGACAGAAATAATGTACTTTGTATTGCACTGAATAAAGTTTTAAAAGATGATCCTTTAGTCTTTACGCCTCTGAAGGAAAGCGCTCCACAGGATCATCAAAACGGCCGAAAACACCCTCGGCTGCCATCTCCAAACACTAGAAGAACAACATAGTTCCAGTAGCCTAAAAAGTACAGACTATCATTAAGGCGAATTCACACCTTGGACATTCTCTGTTTGAACTGTTGTCGTCAGGCAGACATTACAGAACAATAAAAGCCAGGACGAACAGATTAAAAAAACATTTTTATCCAACAGTAGCCACCACGCTCAATACTAAAGAACACATATCATGTGCAATATGTTTTCTAAGGGATGAGTGCAGGATGTACGCCAGTGTGAGTGATGGGTTTCGGCTTCTGCTGCTTTTTAATGTTGCTTTGATTGAATTTATTTGTATGTTTTTAACTAAATTCACATATAAATTATCTGATTGGATTGCACTTTTAGATCTCGTAGTTGTTACAAGGACAAAAAAGATATTCTGTTCTATTCTATTCTAGTTGATCTGGGAGTGTCTAAGAACCACTGACATCTAGTGGTCGACCTGAAGAAGGCAACCAAAAAGCCACCCACCATCTTGTAACAATGTGCATCTTTACTGTGTTTTAAAAAGTCTGTGTAGGAGAAAACCAGCCAACAAGAATTAGCTGCTTGAAGGACTTTATGCAAACGTGGATGCTTTTTTCTGCCAACCACTTTGACTCTTCATGTTTTGTTGCTATAAATAAATATACATGTATAGAAATATACATTTTCTCATGATTTATTATTGTTACACAATGTAACTTTAATAAACATCATTGGGTCAAATTTATATTACATTGTGTAAGCAAGACTGTGTAGCACAGTGGTTGGCAACTGGCGGCCCGTGGGCCAAAATTGGTCCACCTCAAAAAAATTCTATCCATTAGAGGAAATCGTTGAGAAAAACTTCCTGTTTAACGATTAATGTTTTGCTACCAGCTTTAGCAATAAGCACCACACAGCTCTGCTAGTTCCAGCAGAGCCCCGTGTCTGCTTCACCCCTGCTGGGTGAAGTGAAAGCTTGGAAGTGGAAGCAGGTAAGTTTAGCCGCTGTTTCAGTCAAAGTTTTCCCTGATAGTGAAAGCAACAGATCAGAGCAGCACAGGACCATCAAAGAAATGTTGCTTCAGGAGCAAAAAGTCCAGACAGAATGACGAGGAAAACAACTGTTGTTGCTGTGGACGCGGAGTTTAGTTCGCCTCGTAAGCGCTGGTTTAATCCCGGACGTCTCCCTTACCCCCCTTCTCATTGTCCACCTCTGGTGTAGCATTAGATTATTTAACAGTCTCAGTGGATCAGACCATATCCTAATGAGTAAATCAATATCAGTATAGTATTATTATTTTATTAAGTTAATAAATATTTCAACAAAGCAAATATATTGTATGCACAAGAAATGATTAAACTGAAGGTTGTTGTTCCAAACTGCTAAAACAAGTCAACCAAGCTTTGCATGAAGTTATTTTGGTGTTCTATGACACACGTGCTTTTCTAGTGTCCATATATTACCTATCCATATGACGTTGACATTACATATTGCTAAACGATCACTAGACCCTTTTTCTCTCAAACAATAATTTGCCAGTTTGCAGATGATGCTATGCTATCACATTTGAATGCAGTCCATGCTGTTAAGCTCAGGAGTGAAATTCAGTGATGCTACTTCTGATCTCACCAGTCCAACCCTAAACAACAGAAGAAGCCGGTGCACGCTGCCTGCACTGCACTGTTGAACAAACAGTGATTTATTGTGGCCTTGATATTCAGTTGACAGCTCCATGCACACAGACTGTCAGCAAGCTGATCTAAATTACCGATGCGGCGCAGCAGAGAAAGAGTTTACCCCGGCAGCTCATCAGAGTTGTATTTCAACCGTTTTTTTCCCCCCGACTAGCACACAGTAACTCGGTGCATCAACTATGTAAAGGTCCGTTGCCTCAGGCCCCAAGGCCCATCGACCGTCTTGTCGGTTATGATTGGCTGGGTGCTTTGTTGCTTCTTACGCTTCGCTTGAGTAGAATAAGTGAAGAGAATTTCAATCAAACTAGAATATATCCCCTTGTTGACACTGGTCTCCACAATCAATAGGCAGCCAACACTTTGAGCTTGAGTTGGTGTGCAGGGCAACCGTGGACTCAACAACTGGGTCCCTCCTACCTACACAAAGAGCAAGCATCTCTATTTGTAGAGCCCTGGCTAGTTATCTTGGTAAATTGTTGGAGTAGTCAAGGTTGATTGTCAGGACCTTAATTGACAGACAACTTTTTTTTTTTAATTTATTTATTTTTTTATGTAACTGTAAAAGCTGTAAAGGTAAGTATAGTCTCATTTATAGTAAGTTATAATAACCAGCAACAGGGAACAAAGGGAAGTAGAAGCTCTAGTTTAACTGCTTTTGAATCTACATTGTTTAAGGAAATTAAGAGATCTTTTGTTGTTTCCAGGGCAGAAAAGTGAATCAGAAATACAGGGAATAAAGAATGGACCCCATGCACATCGTTCAAGAACAGCCTTCATGTTTATGGAAGCTGCAGTTTTAACTGCTGCTCTTTGGGAGTCTATCAGCCTTCAGCTTGGTCATTACTGATGAAAGGTAATTTCTCCAAGCTGAGATCTTCAGCTCAGGCCACTGAGAATACAGAGCTTTTTCCCCTTTGACTACTCCTGACTTGCTTTTGCAGCATGTTTTGGGTTCTGGTTTATCTAATGTATGTATGACTGTTTTTGTGCTAAACAACGTTCTAAATTTAATTGGCGAGGTAGAATTTATTACAGTTTCTACGAAGGGTTTATAAATGAGGGCCTGGGAGTTGGCAAAGTCTAAGCTGGTCTTTTTGTTCCTAAAACAAACATAACCTGTCAATTTTTTGTATTTTTTCCTTGTGGAAGCTTTTTTTGTTAAGGGAAACATATGATGGATAAAAACATGTCTACCTCCCGAGGAGCGCTCTGCACTAGGCAGGATGTTACGAAGGGATTTTTGAAAAGGATCCTGTTATCCTCCACCAATTCACAAGATGTTGAAGCTGAGCTCAGATATACTTTCC
Organism: Rhadinocentrus ornatus; assembly: GCA_037177495.1. Classification (NCBI taxonomy): domain Eukaryota; kingdom Metazoa; phylum Chordata; class Actinopteri; order Atheriniformes; family Melanotaeniidae; genus Rhadinocentrus; species Rhadinocentrus ornatus. The sequence goes on from JBAMHW010000003.1 coordinate 34,005,083, forward strand.
TTTATTCTCTTTATCAAAATGTACAAAACTGTTGATTCAGCCATGATAATGATCCCAACTTCTCTTTGATGGATTTGTGGTTTGTTCTTAACAGTGCAAGGTCGCCCTGTTTCTTTTAAGGAAACTTCTTTGACAAGTTCACTGCAAAAACCATTTATCTAAACAAGTCTTACAATCTTATATTCAGCCAAAAAGTCTTTTTGTTTTGTTTTGAGTGTTCATATCTTTTATTTCTTACTTAGTAACTGAATTGTTATTTTAGATGCACATTAGGTTAAATCATCTCACCAAGACTCTGTTTGAGATCACATTCTGTCTATCACACCCAATTTTAACTGCAAAACCTTGTTTTCCCAACACACACACAGATTTCCTGAAATAAGAAGAATATTTGGACTTTAGATAGTAAGAAATATCTTAAAACAAGTTGTGAATCATTCATTTTAAGCCCTGTATTAAATTAAAAACCCTCAAAACTACTATGTTGCATATTTTCAGTGTTCTTTCTTCCTGGCTTTAGGAAAAAAGATCCTAAAACGAGAGCAACTAATTCAAGAATCAGCAAGGCCGTACACACAGAGTAACTGGTGCTAGTGGCTCAGGTGGGACAGCGGGTCGTCCACCGTACAGATGTTGAAGCAAAGCTTGTTTTCTTCTAAAGCAGAGGTATTCAACTAAAATTTAAAGAGGTCCAGTTAGAGAAAAAGTTTTGGAGCCAAGGTCCAGGAGATCATAATGACTATAAACTGTTTATATATATATATACAGTTTATAGTCACTGTGCTTAAAACCGACACTTATCACACACACAGCATCCCAGTACAATAATCGTGTTCAGAATATTTCTTATCCGGAGGCTCCTTCTATTTTCCATCATAACGTTTTTTTTGTTTGTTTGTTTTTTAAGCCAAATTGTGAGTTTAAGAATAGAGGATGTCATGTGTTGCAGAGATTTTTTAAACCACCCGAGGCTTTTTAAATAAAATGAAGTCTTAAATGACCACTGAGTCTTTGCAGTCATCTTCTATGCATAAAGTATAACATTGTACAGAATCCTGCTTTAATCCTAATTCTAACAATTTAATACGGTCCTCATGTAAATAGTAAAATACATGTTGGAGAAAACGTGTTATTTTATCATGCTGTGAGTGAAATAATCTCATGTCTGTGCTGCAGTGGTTTGTTTCTGAAAATAAATGGTGATGAAAAGTAGCAAACAAACAGTTGTGGGAAAGAAGAGTGTGCAGCATCTAAGCAGCCAAGATGAGATGGAATGGGATGAGGTGAGGTGAGATGAAGCGTTGTCTGTGGTAATACAGACTAGTTTCTTTCCACCAGGTCCCAGTAGCTATAGTTTGTCTCAGACCAGCAGATGTTCTGCCAGGTGTGATCTGGAATAAATGAGACTGGAGACAATTCGTTTTCACGTTGAAATCCGCGTCATATGCGGCTCTATGGTGCGGCTTGACCACAGGTCCGTATGGGTGGTGAAACATTGGACTGTTGCCACGTCCTTCACATCACCCTCGCGACACTCATCGTACAGGACAGAGAGACACGATTAAATAGTGACGAGTTTCTTAAATCCGGGTTGTTCACTGTGTTTACTGAGCGCTGGTCTTTGGCGAGGAAACAAGTTATGTTTGTTTCTAATGTTTGTTATCTCTCTGGGAGCTGGTGGATTATTTAGTTGCGACTCTCCTTGTGTCGCGTCGTAAGCCCCCGTGTGCACGTCTACGTGAACAAGCGCAACATTTCACATGCTCGAATGTTGCCTGTCGCTTGGCTGGAGGAGGGCAGCGATTTCTGTCTCATCGCGCAAGTTCCATAGAAAATTAATGGAGAAGGAGCGACTTTAACCCCTGTCCAGCCCATAACTTGAGAGGCGTTTGTATCTGGAGTTGAATCAAACCAAAGCGGCTGGAACTGTGGGAGGAGTCTGCAGCAGTGGGAGGAGCCTGCAACAGTGGGAGGAGTCTGCAACAAAGTGCAGCGCTGCAATGCCAGTGGAGCTCGATTTGCAACTGAAAACAGCACAAGAGTAAACTGCGAATGAGCAAAATAATCGGATAATTTTATTTTTATGATCGTTGAAAACCCAGATCGTAATTGTGATAAAAATTCGATTAATCTTGCAGCCCTAACTCATCTTCATCTTCATCAACTTCATCTGGAAAATCCAGAACAAGTTTGGTTTCTGGTACATAAGATAAACATGGAGCTGCATCAGGTCCTAGCGGTCCTGGGTTGATCAGAATTCAATCAGAACTTTTACTGAATTCTTCCACGTCTGACTGCGACATTTCTCCCATCCAGAGCCGGCTATCGTCCTACACGTCCTACACATTTTGGTTGTGTTTACCCATGATGCCATGCGCTGAACCCACAGTACACTTTGCTTTGTAGTCTGGTTTCTATATTTGGGCCACTTGAAACGGACCAAGTCCGCTTCTTGGACTTATATCAGAATTTATTTGCACGTTGACAATAACCCAAACGAAGTGGACTTTCCATGCAAAAAGACTTGGATTTGAATCAAAATGGGGCTTGTGTGAATGCACCCTAAATGTCTTAAAACCACAAATATACGCCTCATTGTGGCATTAGAGGTAATAAAAAACTTCTGCTCCTCAGAAATCCATCCAGCAGTTGTGGAAATATCTGATAAAGTATCTGAAATGTAAACATCCCACTATCATGTGCCCGCATGTTTATGATATCATCAGAGCATACACAGTCATCCTGACTTACCAGACTTACCATTGTCGTATGCCAGGAATGTGGCCTCGTACATGTTGTTTTTGACATACATGGACTCTCTGTCCAGCATTGCCATGGTGGTAATCTGACCGTTGGTCCTGTTTATCTTCAGCCAGTTCGCTGGATCTGACAACTTCGAGTACCTGCACACATACACCCACATATATGCAGAGACAAAGAGACGGTCAGAAAAGTCACTTAATTTATTGCAAATGCAAACAGGCACATATCTCACACGATGACTTTTAGTTAAAAACCAGCAGCTTCAAATCTTCTATTTGTTGTTCCAAAGTGCCCATTAAATTAAAAAGGCTGAATGCTCTTTACCATAACAAGCAACAGCAGCCAAGCACCTCTGAAGTGTTACTGTGACATGAAAAGTGGAAGATATGTTGGCCAAGCGAGTGACAGCAGCAGTTCATTAGCAGGAAGGCCGAAGAAAACCCGAGTCCATGTGCAGACCGAGTAGCGCTCCTGCTGCCCTTTGTACCCACACAGCCACGACAGCAACTCTTACTGCCATTACAAGCTGATGCAACCTCAAAAGCTCTAGAAAGTCTATAAATCTCTTCACGACTGATGAGAACTCGAAAAAGATGACCAAGTAAAGCATCAGCTCTGAAGAGAAATGGACGGGAGGTCTCACCGAGGACCATTGTGTCCCCTTAATGACAAGAGATTGGTTCAGAGACCCAGGAAAAAAACAGAGAGGGTGGAAGAGATCAGAGTTGTGTTTCTCTGTAAACATGGTGAGCAGAACATGACAAGGGTGAGGGGGATTTAATTAAAGAAGTGCTTTGGAGGCTGCAATAGTTAGCCAGAGGCTCTCAGGCGGTCAGAAAACTAATATCACTTCCAGCTGGAGACACAACCACCCAGAGCGGGATAAAACAGCTGCCTGAGACAGACACAAACACCCGCTATGTCATTCTGTGTTGTTACAGTTAAACAGGTGAAAACAGATATAACTGCTAATGAAAGACCCTGTCATGCTGTTAGTGAAGGTGCCCGGCAGGTAAGATTCTGGTTTGTGTGCCTGGATGTCATCCTCTGCTGTGGACCTCAGCCTAAAACCCCACTCAAAACAACCTTAGTTGACCAAAGGGCTGCACGGGACAGACAACAAAACAAGCATATAAGACACTCATAAGCAAATACTAATAATAAAAAGGTATAAAAGAAATTAAAAGCTAATCAATAAGAAGGTTTAAAGAAGACAACCTGCCCAACTAGAGCTAAAAGCCAGTAGGGTTGGCTACGGACACCACCTGGAGACGGTGATCCATGCTTTTATCATCTCCTGCCTGAATTATTGTAACCCTGTTTGTACTGGAGTTAGCCGGGCTTCCCTCTCACACCTACAGCTGCTACAAAACGCTGCTGCACAATGAACCAGCACATAACTCCGGTTTTAGTTTCCCTTCACTGGCTTCCGGCTTACCTACAAATCCATTTCAAGATTCTTATTTGTTTCCAAGTCTTTTAATGCTCTTTTCATTTATCTAAGCTACTTCATCCTTACATGCCATCACGTGCTCTTAGAGCAGCTGATCACATGCTTTAAATTGTCCCGAAGACATTTTATAAATCCAGGGGACAGTTTTAGCTTCTAAAATATGGAATCAACTTGTAGCGACAGGCAGCTTGTTCCCTTGTTATTAAAAAACACACTTTCTTTAATATTCTATTATTATTTATATGTTTAAAAAGCACTTCTTTGTTTTTAAGCTGGTGTGAGATCTCATCTGTGTCTGAATTGTTTATCCTTTGTATTGGTGTTATTTTTAATTTGTTATGGCCTCTATCTGGTCATTTGTAGCTGTTTTATTTGATCTTTATTTTCATTTTAGTCCTTGTTCTTCATTCGTGCTGTTTAATTTTTTTTCTTCTTTTTTTTTTTACAGGTGTTCAGAACTTATGTTCAGCTGTTATGTTGTTTTTAAAGTGCTTTAGAAATAAAATATGATATTTTGGTTTCCTATTTTTGCTTCCAAATGAAAAGTGATTTTTTTTATTGTATTGTTTACATGAATCTGAAACTGGGGTTGGAAACACATTTTCTGAAGCTCCACACCATCAAACACTAAATATTCCTTGCAACTTGGTGGTGTGGAAGCTGCAGTGGGGATGTTTTAAATCTTCACCTCAGTTGCTTAAAACTTTGATCGTTCCTTTTTAATATATCTGTGCTGAGTTTCCATCTTTAAAGAAGTGCCACTCACGTTTGCTGGAGTACACCCTTGATCTCACATTCAAGCTTTAAACTAAAGCTTTATAAGCGGAAATATCCTCACTCCGCAAGGGTGACGGCCAGAAATACAAGAACACACACATACAAATGCATATATTCAGTCTTTCTCCCATTTAAATCACATCAAGCAGTAAAATTAGCTGGCAAACAGGCTTGGCCTTACATAATCTTGTTCTTTCCTCCAAGGAGCAGAAAAAAGGCAGGAAATTCAGAAACTTAAAAAAAGAGCCTGCGCTGGCTCCTCTCCCACCCACACTCATGCAGAGGGCTTTCAGTCATGCTCTGTGGGCACTCGCGAGCATGCCGGTGTGCATCTTGTGCATTTCTGTGTATATAGTGTGCAAGGGTTCAAGAAGGTTGCCCAAAGGGAATGCAGGAGTAGAGATGAAGCTGCTGTGAGCTGAATGTCTGCTGGCAAGCTGCTTCAGAGACAGCAGCTCTGAGCTCTCATCAATAAAAGACACACAGACTGATGGGGAAGAAAGCGACAGGGTCAGTGGGAGCAAATGGGAGGGAGGGAATGAAGAGTAGGAAAGGGAGTACACTTAAAGACGAGGTACTTCTATCAAAAGGTAGACAAGCTCAGTCCAGTTGGTTTGCATAACTTGTTAGCAGAGGAAACCCGAGGAGCGGGTGCTGCTCACACCCCTCTGCAGTTTCTATACCAGTACGCCTCCCGCCACCTCCTTCCTATCAATTCTGTAACTTTTCCACTTGGTTTCTCAGTGAAAGTGGCCATCTTGCTGACATTAAGAAAAATCCATCTCTCTCGTTGCAGCTGGCGGTGGAGTGGAACGGCGCTGCTGAACCTCAGTGTGCATGTGGGAGTTTCTGTCACACAGGGTCGATGCCTGGATGGCACTGCGCCCGCTGCATGTCATCCCAGTTAGGAGGGGAGGGATCAATGAGGAGGAAGATTGGGATTCCAGGGAGGGCAGACAGACAGTGTCCAACCTATTACACGTGACCTCTTCACACTAGTCGCCTGGCAACGGGGTGGGGGGTAGCTGGTGACCGGGATGTGGAGTTGAGAGGAGTTTTAAACTGTGGAGAACATCCCCAGCTCTGATTATACACTCACCAAGATGGGGGCAAAATATTCCTGAAAATGCTCAAGTATTCATGAATATCAGATGATATTTAGTTTTCAGAGGATTGGCGGTTCTTGCTTGGGCTCATGCTACAATAGAAAACTGGATTTCAGATTTTTATGTGGAATAAAAAGCCAGAAATAGGAAACTATAATTAGTCTGTGAACACATTTTGTCTTTGTGTTTTGTTTTCTCTGCCTCATATTGGATAGAAAACACTATGGATTTTTACAAGATGCTAGAACAGATGCTGCACCTGACAATCTGGTGGATGAAATGGTCAGGATCCTGGGCTGCAAACACTGTAAGAGTGGTCCCTGCCGGCACACCCTCCTCGAAACGGATCATCTTGGGGTTGACGGGGAAGACGGGCGGCTCGTTCACGTCCTGAACAGAGATGGTGACTCCTGCCGTGGACTGAAGCGAGGACTGGATGCCGCTGGCCAGGTGGGCCTGATTGGACACCACCACAGTCAGCATGAAGGCACGGTTCATCTCAAAATCCACCGGCTAGAAACAAAGTAGAGATGAAGAGACAGAAGTAATGACAGCTGTATGGTTTCACTCTGAAAGTGTGAGGAGAGAAACCGGCTTTCATTTCACCTTGACCACTGTAAGCATGCCCTCATTCGTGATGGGATTAGTGCGGATGGTGAAGTGTCCAGTGGGGTCTCCACTGACGATGCGGTAGACTGCGTTCCAGTTGGGGCTGTGGGGCTGGTCTCTGTCCACCACCGTCAGGTTGGTCACCACTGCATTGACTTTGTTCTCTGGGACCTCCCCAGAAAACTGCAGACAGGAGGAAACGAAAGAAAGAAGGAGGGAGGGGGAGATGATAGCAGAGAGCAAATGGGACACAAAACATTATGAGGATTTTGCCATAGAAGTCAGCTAATGCATGTTAATAACTTGATTTATTGAGATTTGGAACATCTGCTTGTGCTATCATCCATCTTTTCAGATTTAGCATAATTGTTGTTATGAAAACAAAATGTGTTTGGGGTCATGCTGATAATGCTTACAGCACTTAAGCATGGATGAACCTAAAGTGGAAGCAAAACAAATTTAAAAGAAAAAAGAAGCGCAGATATTTTTTTTAAATGTGGATAATAGGAAATCATATCTTCCATTATGTTAATGCAGTTCCTCATTCCACAGCATATCTGCTCATATAAAACTCTTTATTTGAACAAATGAAGTTTTCAATTAAGTGTTTACCCATTTAATTTAGATTGTGTGCATTAACCAAATCCAGGTCTTAATAAGTAATTAGATAAGTAGGGTAATTAAGGCTGCAGTAGGAATAATCTTTGGCTAATGATCTTTATTATACTGAAATCTGAAACAACTCCCCATGCACCGACTCAGGAGGAAACTTGGTGACAGCTGCAGAGCCTAAAGAAGAATTTACAGCACAATAGGATACATGTTCCTCTCTATAGGGATTTATCTGGCTACTGAGGGATGGGCACTCAAAGAAAGTCAAACACACACACACACACACACACACACAGAATAAAAACTCTCCCTGCGTCATGATAATCCATGTTTCCACTTGTGAAGCATTAGCTTGTTTATGGTGTGCGTCTGCCAGCTGCTGTTCACTTTAATGTCTTCATCATTGCAGGATTGAAGCAGCGTCCCAAACATCCGATTTCTTTTTTCCCTCCCCCCTTCCTCCCTCTCTCTCCCTCCCTTCATCCCTTGCTTCCTCTTCTCCAGTCTCCCTGCCGGCCTGATAAGCACACAACAAATTAAATATGCACTCGCAGTCCTCTGTGTCCAGGCTCATCCATTTCATTTTCCTCGCAAGCTTTAGCATCAACACTGTCGCAGACCTTCCAAGCTTGTCTGGTCGCTCTGTTAGACGGCCAAATGGAATCTGCACCCACGGAGAGGCTCACAATGGGGCTGACTGGACAAGAGAGCCCCTCCAAAATGGCCTCTCTCTAAAATACAATATGGGCCCACTGATAAGAAACAAGAGGCACAAAGTTCTTAAGGGATTCTTTGGTTGCAAGAAAAGAAGTTCTACTTCTATTTGAGTTATGTCACAAAAGGTTTTGTTGGAGATAATGATTCTGGCTTCAGTGGGATTTACAGAAGATTCAAACTTCAGCTGCTTTTCCAATTTAAACAAGAAATATTCTTTGAGGTAAATCTTGGATCCAGTGTCAGTTTGCTCAGCAACATAAGGTGAAAGGAAGTTTATAGAGGCTCACATCAGAAAAAAAGTTGCACAAAAATAAATATTAAATGTCATCAATGCATTTTCTATGGTTGCTTTATTTTGTCCAGGACTAGAGTTAGCAACATATGCTATGCAGGTCTAATAGAGGTACCTCCAACCATGCACACGCAACCTCACAATAGGCCTAAATTTAACATATTTGTGGAAAAAAATCTATTTGAAAGAAACTCTCACTAACTGGGAGGATCAGACCTAAAGCCTTCGTCCTATCAGGTGAAAGCATTAACTAATACACTAATATACATACACGGTACACTAATGCACTATATATATA
>JBAMHW010000003.1:34047946-34064540 GCA_037177495.1 Rhadinocentrus ornatus
CAGTTAAACACCTTTCCCAGGCTCTTCACTGGTTCCTCTGTGAGTGATGGTATTTTGGTGGTGCCGAGTGAGAAGCAGGACTTACCTGATACCTTCCCTTTCTTCAGCACAAGAGACCTCGATTTACCTGGTTTGAACCTCATACGAGCCCAGGAGATCAACATAATTAATAAAAAATAATGATAAAAAAATGTAACCAAAAACAGCTGCTAAGTTCTGCTAAGTTGCTGTCTGTTCTGTAAGTAAGTTATAATCCAGTGCAGTGCCACTCCTCTGATACCGTAAGTTATTTTAAAACATTTGTTATAATCTATGGTGTCAAATGCTTTTTTGAGGTCAATAAAAATGCCAATAAAGTAATTTCTCCTATCTACTGCGGTGGATATTTCCTCTTTTAATTCCATTAGTGCCATTTTGGTCCAGACAACTGCGGCTCACTGGATATTTTCTCTTTTTCTTCATTTGAACTTCAGTAAATCATCTGCATTTAAATGCATGGAGTTACTGCCATGTGACTGACTAAACAGGTGTACCTAATAAAGTGGCTATATATTGCTATCTCTACCTTTACTTTTAAGAAATTGTTGACTATAAATTCAAAAGTTTGCTTAACATAAAAAAATACAAAGAATTGTTTAGATGCTGCCTTGTTTCAGAATATCTGTTATCTTAATGTTGCTGACTGTGTTCAGACTCCCAGAAAGAGAGACAAAGACAAAGCTAATGCAAAATTACAACCTCTCACCTTGTCCGTCAGCTGGTCCAGGAGCCAGTTAGCAGCTCGTCAATGCATCAGGCTTCAGTAAAGATATGCCGCATAAACTTACAGGCTACATTATGTGAACTGAACAAAGCAGCGTTCGCTTACCAGGAACAAAGCAAGCAAAAGGAAAGAGAAAAGAATAGCTTACTCATTAGAAATTCTATTCTGTTAGACAAATGGTGATTGTTTATGACATCTGTCCAAATACAATCCAGGTTTGTCTTCAAAAAGCTAAAAAGCACCTGAAGGGAGCAAAGATTTTTAGCTTAACTTGAGCAAGGTCTCTTAAATATTCTTGTTTCCATCAATATTTTGCAATACAATACTTGAAACTGCCCATAAGAAAAGTGTGGAACTGGTTATCAGTGCTGTGGACGTCTCTGCTTAGATATTAACATCTGTATTTAATAACTACTTTATATCCCAGTTTTAAAATTAGCTTATCATAGATTTACAGCCCTCTGTGTAACCTGAAGTGCACTCATTGATTCATTAACCCCCCCAACCACCACCACCACTATACACAACTCTGCTTGACAAAACTGAAGCTAGTGCTAATCCCCGCTCTCCTCAACTCACAGATCACTTCCCCCTGGTGCTAGTCTGTCAAAAACAGCAGCCTTGTCTCTCTTTTCTCTTGAACCCAAAACTAACAAGCAAAGTTTGGCCTAGAAGAGCACAGCAGAGCTGGGAACTTCCTGTCAAGATGGAAGAAAGTAAGCCACGGAATAAATTTCCCCTGGGTCAAATACTGGCTTCATTCTCTGGAGCTAAATCATACATCACATCACAGGCAGCACAGGTTCCGGGAGTCTAAATAAGAGGTGCATTCAGGTTGAAGTGCCAACAGACTAACGTTCTGTTTTCACTTCAGTCTGTTTACGGAGTGGCTGTCCATTTTCAGGGACCAACCACCTGGCTGTTTCATTGTTATTAAGAGTAATAGAGACACACATACAGCAGCATCCAGAACTTGGTAAGTAAATGAAACACACTCAAATACACAACGCTAAACCCGTCATGGTGCAAGCATGTGTGTGTGTGCATTTTGAATATGTGCATATTGCTGTGTGTGTGCAAAGAATAGACACCGTTCCCGTTCCATTCTATCCTTCCTGCAAAGACACGAGCATGCCGTTGAATTAGCTCTATCAGCACCACAGCCATCTATCACGCTGACAGGCATGTGGGCGCAGTGAGCCCGACACCAGCATTCACCTCATGTGCAGGTGTTATACTTGGCTGATATGAACTGAAACCTCTAATGTGCATAGAAGAGCCAGCAGGCTGTTTCCACTGTTAACGTAAATCTCATGTGGCTGGCATGGTAATTCAGATACACAAAGCTGTTAAACCTGAGTTTCCAGAGAGAGAGAGCAAGTCATGAACTCTTGTCTGTGTGTGTGTGTGTGTGTGTGTGTGGTAAGGCCACATGGAGGCTAACTGTACAGCTGTCAGCCTGCGCCATTGATCAGCTCAGTTGCTCAGAGTGCATTAGGTAATGAGTGGGCCTCTACTGCATGTACAGAACGTGAGAGGAGACGGGGGATGAAAACACCTGTGCTTGCTGAAGATATAAACAAACATTTATCTTATTTATCTGCATGCCATGAACAGACAATCAAACATACACTTTTGCAGACACACAAAAAGTGTGCGTGCACATCTAAAGCTGCATCTGCTCATTAACTCTGATGGTAAGAACAAAGACAACAGCTTTCCTGCACTCCACCTCGGCTCTCTTTGCTTGTCGCTGTTCCATCCGTCCTCTGCCGCTCTGTGCAGCTAAACCCTAGCGTAAATGGAATTGTGTGTGTGTTCTGTCAATTCATTCTTCATTTTATTGGCTTCAACATCAGTCAAGTATTGAGAGGCGGGTGTGAAGGTCTTCTGGATGTGCTCTGGCAGACACCATTAGTGTTAGAATGAAAACTAGATGCAAGATGAAAAAAGCACAGGCACATTTCCAAAGGGATAATTGCAAAATAATGAGACAGACTTAACTGGAGATAGAAGGTAACAGATACAGACAATGCTGTTAGTTTCACTTTTCCTTACATGGAAGGAGGCCCTCTCCTCTCTGTCCAGGGGTTGGGTGACAAACATGTTGCCGCTGATGGGATCAATGTTGTAGATACCACTCGGGGGCTGATCGGCACCTGCGCCGGTGATGCTGTAGCGGATGCCAACATCCTTATCCTGATCCGAGCGGATCTGAGGAGAACCAGAAAAAAAGTTTAACAAAGAGGAAAATCCGTCCTTAACTCCGAACTTTTAAGGCTTTTTTCCTGCAGTTCAGTTTAAATGTCACAGTTTGTGACACAAAGTGTGAAATGAAACATAAGTTTAAGAGAACAGTCAAAGTATGTGGAATGTTCGATAAATGCACTGGTGATAACAGGTCCACAGAAAGCTTTATTTCAAGCCACTTTGAACAGGCAGTTCTAAAGGTTATAAAAATGATGGAAATACCAACAAAGAGAGTAAAAGATCAACAGTGCAGCAGCTCTTGTGCAAACCTTTGAGCTTTCGCTACTTTCATGGCAGCCACTCAGCAGACTTAGACCAAGATTATGTAACACTGATTCATGCCTTTACTGTCGGGTACATTTGACTGGAGCTTAACATTTCCTTTGCCTGTTATTTCACACAGGACTCAAAATGTGATGTTTAAAAGAATGGCTTATTTGACTTTGAACAAGTTTTTTTATTAATTCCTCTTTTGCCACAGCCGTAAAAATATCAATACTTGTTGTTCAGTGCCGAGTAGACTTAAAAGGAGACAAAGTGAGGTGGTATTCAAGCATTTCTTGCCTGGGATGGATTTTTGGATTGATTCCTCCGTCTTCCTAAACATTAGAACAACTTCAACGTCTCATCAGTTAAACTTAAGCTTTGTTACCATTACAAAGTTGGGATACAACATGCAACTTTTTTTAAACATAAAAAATAAACAAAGGATAAACTAAAAGCTTGGAGGTTTGTTGGAAGGAAAAATACTTTGACAGAAAAGGTATTTGGAGAATAAAAATGTACACCACCTGGCTAAAAGGAAGTTACCACCACAATGAGAAGTCACACACTTTAATATTTGGCTGGACCTCCACCAGCTTTGATTCCAGCAGCTTCTAGGTGTCATTGTTTCTAGAAGCTTCTGCAATTTTTTCCTTCCAGTGTTGCAATAATTTTTCACCAAGATCTTGTATTGATGATGAGAGAGTCCTGTGGGATAAACCTCGAGTCCATCCACTGCACAAAGCCTTCTCCAGCTTATCCCAAAGATTCACAATGGGTTCATGTGTCAAAATGTCTCCTGTTCCCTGAACCACTCTTTCACAGCCTGAGCCCCATGAATCCTGCATTGTCATCTTGGAATATGGCTGTGCCATCAGGGAAGATGGAATAACCTGCTCATTCAGCATATTCAGGTAGTCATTGACCTCATTCTCTGGACACAAATTGCTGCTGAACCTAGACCTGAACCTAGACCTGACCAACTGCAGCAACCCCAGATCATAGACTGCCCCACAGGCTTGTACAGCAACACTAGGCATGATGGCTGCATCCCTTCATCTGCCTCTCTTCTTACCCTGATGCTCCATCACTCTGGAACACGGTAAATCTGGACTCATAAGACCACATGACCTTCTTCCATTGCTCTAGACTTTTCTCTGGTTAGCGTAGCTGATTGGTAGTGATGGCCTGAGATTATTTTCCATGATTTTTCTGTTAGTGATTTATTCCATTAGGTTTCCATTTCAATCATTAGTCAGATGGATTTGAAACTCTGTTAAAAGGAACATATTTGAACATTTAATTTCTTTTTTAACTCCGTTACTAATGTCATTACTTTTTGCAAGAAGTAACTAGTAACCATAAATAATTACTTTTTTTAAAGTAACGTGCCCAACACTACTGACTAGTGGTTTTCTTATGGCTCCACAGCTGCTCCCAGTCCCTTTAGTTCCTTCACATTGTTCATGTGGAAATGTTCTAACTTTTAATATTAAACATGGTCCTGAGTTCTACTGCTGTTTATCTTCCATCTGATTCCACCAAACGTTTAAGCGATCGCGATCACCTTCAATCTGAGTATTTTTCTGACCTGGAAGACGATGGTTCCCTCCATCCTTTCAGTTCTAATGATGGTTGGACAGTTCTCAACCTAGTTTTAGTAGTTTCGGCTTCTCCTTAGATGTTTTCTCTTCTTGATGCCAATGACCTGACCCTTCTTAAATAGACTAACATCTTCTCCGCGACCACAAATGCGTCTCACCACATGGTTGCTTACAAAATCAGAAGCTGCTCATTGCATCAGTTGGGGTTAAATAAGTTGTTGCAGCTGAAAGACGTTCATCATGCAGTAATTATCCAATAGGAGGCTCCTACCTGCTGCTCAGTTAAATCCAGGTGAAAACTTTTGGCCAGGCAGTGTATCTTTCACTTCCTTCTTAAGATTTTTGTATTTCAGCTCACTATTGAAATAGTATTCATCTTATTATCATACAGGGAAATTAAAAAGCTGTGCAATGGACAAGCTAGAATGAACATTTGTTCTAAGCAAATCATCTTTGAGGTGTTTTAACACTAAAGACTCTTGGGTTCTGACCTTAACACTGCAATGTGTTTCTTTTTTCTTTATGCATTTTTTTTATTGGGAATCATCACTATGGTTACAACTCAGAGGGAATAATCAGAGTCAAATGAAAAAAAGGTAGGCATGACTCTTTTTTTCCCCTCTCTATCTTTCTCTTTCCCTCCTATGCAATTTTCCTGGTCTGTGAGGCTGCAGATCATGCATGAAAATGAAATTACTTCATCCGTTCAGTGGTGACGGTAGCTGCTGCATAAAACATTTCTCTGTTTGAACATGATACCCTCTCTCTTAATTTCCAACGTGGTGCTCCCACACCCACAGAGCAGCACTCTGCTGCAGCTTTCACTGCCACATTTTTATTTCCTGAGCTCAATTCACACAAGATCCATTTGTGGACCCTGCAGGTAATGTACAATGTTGTATAACCTCCATCAACTGCTGCACTTAAGCTGTTCTACTTGGCATATGTGTAATCACAGTAGCATTATGATGATACTGGACGACTAATTACAATTATTATTCCCTGCAAGCCCACTATCTGCCAATCAAAGCAGGATGCAATCATGACATTAATAATAACATAATTTGATCGCTCACCCTCATTATGAGTGTCATCTGCTTGGTTAACAGTCAAATAATGTGGAGCAGATTTTGGAAAAGAGAATGATCCTGAAACAGCCTCTGCTTTGTCTGTGGAGCACTCGGTGTTCAAAGCCAAACGAAATAAACTGAGGCAAATCAGAAAAAATCCCATTTGCTTGAGCTACAGGGACAAGCAAAGAAAAAAATAAAAAATAAATAAATAAAGTAAAAAATATGCGCCACCCAACATCTGCTATTTCTGAGGTGTGTTGGAGGCTGCTTGTAGCCATGTTGTGTGTGTTGAGGGAGGTGTTTGACGGGTAAGAGATTCTCTGTGTGCTTCAATGCGTGGATCAAAAGGACCTGCTCGGTTCAATTATTCACAAGGCTGACATTTGGGAAACATGCTCATAAAATTTTCACCTGCCACGGGTCTGTAACTCTGCATGTGGACATGTGTGTGGTTGGGCTGCTGAGTGTGCATGTGTGCAATCTGTCTTTTCAGTATAGCTTCAAAGCTGACCGAGTATAGTTGGCACATTGGAATAATTGCCCCCAGAGAAGACAACGGCACTTCTACTCGCCTCTGCCTCTGCGCCTGCTTAAAATTCCACATTAGGGACACCTGAGACCACATGTCATACTTGCTGTTGTCTCTTAATGAAGAGTCTTTATATCAATAAATTGAATACATGAACAAGCATTGCTTCTTGGAGTCCGGGGAATCCCATGAGTGACAACTGCTCAATTGAGCCATTAGAATTGAATGCTAATGAGTAAAGCTGGGATTTCTGTCCTCCCCTCTCTCTGCCTGTCTGCCTGTATGCCCCCTCTTCCTTCAGTAGCTCCTCGCAGATAGAATGGCCACTAATCATACTAAAAATAGCTAAAAGAGGCAGATGCAAGGGACTTAACTGTCTGTCTGTCTCTGTCAAATCAGACCAGACATCAGATAAGTGACCTATTTGTAGCTCTTTGAGAGTGATTTCCTTGATTACTGACAACTGGGATCCTGTGGGAATATTAGTGTGAAGAGAGAGATGGAGAGGGATGGTGACAGGGAGACACAGGAAGTGAAAACATTGGGGAGTTGAGGGAAAATCGGATGAAGAATCTTTGAAGTGACACAGGGCACACAAACAGAAAAGAAACCAAATGGAAAGGAATATATTTCTATTTATCAAGCATAGCGGCTGGTTGCCTAATTAGCTTGCTGTGAAGTTCCCTTCTGCCAAAATCTCTTTTAATTGATCCAACCCTGTATGATCACCCCATCAGTATAAGTAGCTGATGCCTCCAAAACTGTGCTCTAATTTGGTGTTTATTCGATGGTACTCTGTGCTTCCACCACTTAATCCATGTGATACATCTGTCAGAAGCACCTCGACAAGCTGACATGTGCAATGCAAATGACAAACACAGAATAGCCAGACTTCTTTATTTTAAAAAGGAAGATACGACTATGCCTCGACCAGGAAGTCATAAAAGGGACAGTGTGCTATAGGCACCCATGAGATCATTAAGGGCTACAGTGTGTTATGAACAAATTTCACAATATTATGCAGTTTGATGGCCTCCTTTATGTCTCATCAGCACAGGGTGGTTCAGGCATTTCCACATAGTGCCCTCTCTCTGTTTTGATTTTATCACACTTGATGGTTTCAGACCTCTCGCTTCGCCTTTAGGGTACATCAAACACCCCCTCAGGTTGGACAGGTTAATAAGACAATCACCTCGTTATTAAAAGTGGACAACTCTACATGTCTTGCCTTTTCAAGTCTTCTTGACCCAAAATGAATAAAAAGTCATAAAAATATAAAAATCTGTAGTTTCCTTGCTTCTAGGTTGTGCACAACTATAATAATAACAACTAAATAATGATAATAATAGTAATAAGAAGAAGAAAAGAAAGATAAGAAGTAGAAAATGACAGCTTTAGAAGCAAAACTCTCCTTTCCACCGATTTCCTACCTCTAATGCAGCACGTCAGCATTATAAAAAACAGCATAACACTTCAAGGCAAATTCCATCATTTGTCAGGCTGTGTCCATCTTTACAATGCGTCATGCTAAGCCTGCTCTTCAAGGGCAGATAGACAGAATAAAATCTTTGCAATAACCAGTGAGCTTCACCAAAAATCAAGAATTTATTGATTTATTTATCCTAATTGTGTGTGTTTTGGCGGGCTTCTCTTGCATATATTGTATTTATTGAGTTAAATTTTTTTATATGTTTACACTTTTCATACGTATCTTATCTTAAATCTGATGGCTGCGGCTGTAACAGGAAAATTAACAGGATTGTAACAGTACATTTTTCCTCATGGAATAATAAAGTACTTATCTATCTTACCTATCTAGAAATCTAGCTAACATATTTTTGGGCTAATTGTTTAGGCGTGCCTCCATAAACATGTGCGCTTTGTATGCTGTTGTGTGCTGAGGATACAGAAACAATGAAACAGTACACAGAACCAGTGGCCGAGCAGAAAACACTGTCCAAACTTAGAGCAGTGATGGAGAAGACCAACCACCCCTTACACTCAGCCTTGACTCAGAGCAGGTACAGCAGCAGACTGGCTCCACAGGAAGACTGAGGAAGTCATTTGTCCCGCACGCCATTAGCCTATACAACTCTCTGGAGGCGAGGCGGGAGAGACGAGAGAGGACACTTAGGCACTTTTGAACTTGGACCTTTATTAAAAAGTTTTGATAATTCATTTTTATTAAGCATTTTATTGTTTGTTTATTTTATTTCATTTAGTTTAGTTTATTTTAGGATGAATGGTTTTAACGTATGTCTGAAGCAGTTGACCACAATGTGTTTCCTTCGGCATTATTAAAGTTTAAACACTCAATCAATTAATCCTAACATCCTAATAAGAGAGCTACCAGTCCTTGCTCTGACTGCCACAACTATGTCCTTACAAATGAGAAGTCCATCTGTAAACTAATGGGCATGCACAGGGAGAAGGGCAACTGCGTTGATTTTTGGGAAATTTTACCTTAGTGATTTTTGTGTTGGTAGCTAAACAAGCTAACATCTGTTTTTACGTTTCAGTTTAGTGTACTTCAGATGTGAGGAACTTTATTTATTTTTACAGTTTAGATGGTTTTCCACTTGCTCCAGTCTGTCATGCACCCATTGTTAGACCAGGATTCATTCAAGCCTTTAGGAGAACGCTGCAGACAAGGAGTCTGAAGCAGGGAAACATCTGCATGTGATGTGATATCCTGCAAAAGCAGAGCTAGATAACATCAGCTCTCATTCAGCACTGCCAGAACAAGAAATCCCTTTGTTTGACGGAGACCATCTTCAGTATATAACCTTCAAATGGGAATTTGAAGAAGGAGCTGAAAAAAAAGGCCAATGAAGCTGGTTGTTTGTATTATCCAGGGCAAAGGAACTATGGCTATTACATATGACACCCAAGTTTGGCTGCACTAAAGCAAAGCAGCTGTTTGGCAGGAAACTCATGTCCTTGAAATGCAATAAAAGCAACAATGCTTGGTCACAACCATCACATCTGTGGAATCAGTACAACGTGCCAGAGACCTGAGGTTTGTGTGATCATGACCGGTTTGTGTGTTTTGTGCACAGAATCACTCACTGGAGCAGTGGCAACAATTTCAACAACAGAGATCTCAAGACAAACTGATATTTCTGAAAGACAAGGGGCTTTGCTTCGGCTGTTTATGCACCACACATATCAGTCTGAGCTGTGAGAAACATATGATGTGCAGTATTTCTGGCCAGAGACATCCCAAACTTCATGTCAACCATCAGTCAGTTCAGACGGAAACATGCTGAGGAACGAGGGGCGTCTGTGCTAACTTCACCTCCTAAAACAGTGCCTTTTTTGAGCCACTGCCCCCCTATTTATTATCCAGTTCCCTTAACGCCCCCCGCCCGAGTGTCATCCCAACATATCAGGCCTAATGTTGATTATTCTGTGTAACATTATAAAAACCTGTAGTAAAGCTTGTATGGTGAGAATAGAAATAATACATGCCATGATAATCAAAACTTGAATTAAAACATATTTTCAAACAACATCAATTAAAAAATATAATTACAAAGCATCCAATAAAAACTGGTGAAAAAAAAGTCACGCTTTTGCTTTACTGGGCTAAAAACAGAACTTAATGCAAAGGCTGGATTGAAAGGTAAGATATTTAATAGAATAGTAGCAGCACTTTTTTGTGTGTTATGTGAATTTTAGATGTGGTTGTGGTTTGTTTCTTATACTTTTAAACTGCTTTGTGAAGAAATATCTTTGTACAGGGGATAGTTGAGATGTGTTAATTTCAGAATGTGTGATGAGATGTATTAATTTTAAAAGCACAATAAAAAATAAACACTAATCCTGAAAAGTAAAATCCTAAAATAAGATTCCTTTGACCCGTCAACAATAACAACACATATAAAAGCACAGCGGTTAAACAAAATCATAAAGTCTGTCTTAACTTTGCAGTTTTGCAGTTATTCAGTGGATTGTGCATTTGATTAAAATTAATCACTCAAGTCCAGGTTATTTTAATAAAGATAAAAGATTTTTTAGGATTGTGTGAGCCATCTTCCTACAGTATAGGATCTTTGGGTCTACTTTCTTTTGATGTATTTGCTGCAGCGCACGTTTTTTTTTTTCTTTAAGAATTTGATTGGTCAGTGAAGTTGTCAATCATCAACTGCCAAGCTAATCCCGCTGCCCCAAAAGAAAGCCACCGCCCCCCTATCATAATTAATGCTCCTAGCGCCCCCTGACGTTATTACAACACCCCCTGGGGGGCGGTATCACCCCCGTTGAGAAGCACTGTCCTAAAACATGTGGACACACAGGGGCCAGAAGGGGTCGCTATTTTACCAGTCCGGCTCAAGGCGTCTAAAGGTGATGAAGTGGTGCAGACTTTTGCATTTTTAGATCCTGGCAAGTCTGCCACATTGTGTTTAAGGTACCTTATCCAAAAGCTTAATCTTAATGGGAGATAAATAAATTTCTCTTGCACAACATTGGCCAGAAAATGTGTTGCCAGCATTGTTCTAAGCGTTGTTACAAGAAAGAAATGATCAAGCAAACACGAATTTTCTAACTTTTTGTGCTAAGTTAAAAAATGAAGACAATTAGATCAAATTCTCCCTTCACTTGGTGATCTTTAAACAACAAACCCGTTTAATGTGGGCATTCTTAATTAGGATTAAAAGAAAATAACCATGTAAAAATAGAACCTTTCCAACCCTGAACGTTCCCAAAGTGTCTTGATGTAAAAAGCTGGAGGAGACATGAGGCTTTTTTTGTCTCATAAATGTTCAGATTATACATATTGGTGCTTTTAAGAACTGTGAAATGGCAGCATCATTCTCCGGTGACTGGGCTGCAAGTGCATGTGTTCTAAATATTCAAGTGGATGTTTCCCCTGTGTCTTTGCTTAGGGACTAAATGCTGCTCTGAAAATAGATTTCCTTAAAGTCCTGTGGGGTATTCACAGTATATAGGTAACTGCAGCAATGCTCCAAATGTACTTGAAATCGTGTTGCACTGTTTTATTCCCACCCTCCTATCATCTGACTGCATCTGAACACTATAATTCATATAGTATTTATACTACGGTTATATTTAACTTATCTTTACCTTTGAGCCCCAGTGTTTAACCCTTACTCCCATCTAGTGGTGCGCTAATATTCTGCAAGCAACGAGTAGCGCTCTACTGGAACCTCACCGTTTAAGCACATTACTACAACTACAAGGTGTGGAGATAAATAAATGTGAAAATGTCAACATCTTGCAACAGCAGGGGCAATGGACCTGCCGGCGCTGCAAGAGGAAGATCCCGTGCTGTAAAATCACACTGTGTTAAATGTATTTTAGCTGATTTATCAAGGGAGGTGGCACACGTATTCATCGTAAATAATTATTTTCTTAAAATGTGTATATATATTAATATATATTTAATAAATATTTTAGCTTTTTTTTTTTGCCTCTTCCCTGAGCCGCCACTTTACCGTGGAGGAGGAGTTTGCACGTCTTGACGATCCTAGTGGCTATGTTGTCAGAGGCTTTATGCCCCTGGTAGGGTCACCCATGGCAAACAGGTGTCTAGGGGAGGGTCCAGACAAAATGTGGCTCAAAACATCCCCATGATGATGACAAACCATGGACCCAGGTTTCCCTTGCCCGAACGTGGGTCACCAGGGGCCCCCTCTGTAGCCAGGCCGGGAGGTGGGGCACTGAGGTGAGTGCTTGGTGGCTGGGCCTTTGCCCATGGGGCTCGGTTGGGCTCAGTCCGAAAGGGTGACATGGGCCCCCCCTTCCATGGGCTCACCACCTGCAGGAGGGGCCAAAGGGGTCGGGTGCAGTGTGAGCTGGGTGGCTGCCAGAGGCGGGGACCCTGGCCGTCTGATCCTTGGCTGCAGAAGCTAGCTCTAGGGACATGGAAAGTCACCTCTCTGGTGGGGAAGGAACCTGTGCTGGTGTGCGAGGTTGAGTGGTTCCAGCTAGAACTAGAGTTGGACTCACCTCAACACATGGCTTGGGCTCTGGAACTACTGTCCTTGAGAGGGGCTGGACCCTCTTCCACTCTGGAGTTGCTCCCGGTGAGAGGCGCCGAGCTGGTGTGGGCATGCTCATTGCCCCCCGACTTGGCGCCTGCATGCTGGGGTTTATCCCGGTGGATGAAAGGGTAGCCTCCCTCCGCCTTCAGGTGGGAGGACAGGTCCTGACTGTTGTTTATGCTTATGCACCAAACAGCAGTTCAGAGTACTCACACATTTTGGAGTCCTTGGAGGGGGTGTTGGAGAGCACTCCTTCCAAGGACTCCCCTGTTCTGCTGGGGGATTTCAGTGCCCATGTGGGCAATGACACTTGGCACCAGGAAACTCTAGGCCGCAGTTCGATGATCGACTTTGTAGTCTTATCGCCGGACATGGGGCCGCATATGTTGGACACTCGGGTGAAAAGAGAGGTGGAGCTGTCAACTGATCACCACCTGGTGGTGAGTTGGCTCAGATCGTGGGGGAGGATGCCGGTCAGGCCTGGCAGGCCCAAGTGTGTTGTGAGAGTCTGCTAGGACCGTCTGGCGAAGTCCGGCAGAGCTTCAACCACATCCTGGGTGAGGCGGGGGACATTGAGTCGGAGTGGGCTGCGTTCCGTACCTCTATTGTTGACACGGCCAGCTGCAGCTGTGGCCGCAAAGTCGTCTGTGCCTATCGTGGCAGTAACCCCCGGACTCGTTGGTGGACACCAGCAGTGAGGGATGCCGTCAAGCTGAAGAAGGAGTCCTATCGGGCCTTTTTGGCCTGTGGGACTTTAGAGGCAGCTGATGGGTATCGACGGGCTAAGCGTAACGCAGCTTTGGCAGTCACTGAAGCAAAAAAATCGGGCATGGGAGGAGTTTGGAGAGGCCATGGAGAATGACTTCTGGATGGCTTCAAGGAGATTCTTGTCGACCATCCGGCGGCTCAGGAGGGGAAAGCAGTGCTCCATGTTGGCTCTGCCATCTCTGAGGCTAAGGTCGCTCAGGTGGTTAAAAAGCTCCTCAGTGACAGGGCCCTTAAGGTGGATAAGGTCCACCCAGAGTTCCTTAAGGCTCTGAATGCTGTAGGGCTTTTTTGGTTGACATGACTCTGCAGCATCGCGACATCGGGGACACTTCCCCTGGACTGGCTGACTTGGGTGGTGGTCCCCCTCTTCATCCTTCAGGGTCTTGGAGGGGGCATGAGAGTTTGCTCAATCAGTCTACATGTGCTTTGTGGACTTGTAGAAGGCGTTCGACCATGTCCCCCGGGGACTACTGTGGGGGTACTCCGGGAGTATGAAGTGCCAGACCTTGTTCTGGCTGGCCGGTCCTTGTATGACCGGTGTCAGAGCTTGGTCCGAATTGCCGGCAGTAAATCTGAATCATTTCCCGTGAGGGTTGGACTCCGCCAAGGCTGCTCTTTGTCACCGATTCTGTTCATATTGTTTATGGACAGAATTTCTAGGTGCAGCCGACCTGTTGAAGGGATCCAGTTTGGTGGCCTCAGGATTGGGTCTCTGCTCTTTGCGGATGATGTGGTTCTGTTGGCTTCATTGGGCCAAGATCTTCAGCTCTCACTAAAGCGATTCGCAGCCAAGTGTGAAGCGGCTGGGATAAGAATCAGCACTTCCAAATCCGAGACCATTGTCCTCAGCCAGAAAAGGGTCTAGTGCTCTCTCCGGGTCGGCAATGGGGTCCTGCCCCAAGTGGAAGAGTTCACGTATCTCAGGGTCTTGTTCACAAGTGAGGTAAGGATGGAGCGGGAGATCAGCGGATCAGTGCGGCGTTTGCAGTGATGCGGACTATGCATCGGTCTGTCATGGTGAAGAAGGAGCTGAGCCAAAAGGCAAAGCTCTCAATTTACTGGCCGATCTACGTTCCTACCCTCACCTATGGTCACGAGCTGTGGGTAGTGACCGAAAGAACAAGATCACAAATACAAGCGGCCGAAATGAGTTTTCTCAGCATCTCTCGGCTGGCCGAGGAAGGCCTCAGGATCCCCTCGGATGAGCTGGTGAATGTGGCCAGGGAGAGGAAAGTATGGGTTTCCCTGCTTAGGCAGCTGCCTCCGCTATACGACTCCGGATAAGCGGCAGATAATGGATGGATGGATGGAGATATTTTTGCATTAGAATGCTTGTGGTTGTGGTGATTAAATCATGACGAGAAACTGGTTTTACTTTGGTCTATTTTGTCTGACTAGAAGGAGGACAACTACCCCCACCCTCTGACAAATCAGCTGAAATAAATTATGAAACATGAGGGAAAGCTCTCAGAAAATACGTCTGAAAGAAGTGCGCGGTCGCCTTCTGTTATGACTTCTGTGAAGAGTAATAACTGAAAACTGTTGCAAAGGAGCTTTTCTACTGTAGGCTAACTAACAAATTAGCCATTTCTGCCATTTTATATAGCAAGTAACAATAAATTATCCTACTTAAGCGGGAGAGTAAAGTAGTCGCTGGACCATCCTGCCCTGTTTCTAACATCATGCCAAAAAAAACCTTCACTGTTAAGGCGGATTTATGCTTGCGCGGCATCTGCGTGCAAATGGCTATGGCGTAGCTGACACTGGTGAGTTTGCTCTCACGCTCGAGCGCAGAGGGTACGCGTCATTTTGGTGTCGTGTTGCAGTTTCTTCTCCTAATCTGAAAGTGACAGCAGAGGTGGTATCGGCCGGTAAACTCACCAGGTCGGAGTTTTGAAGGTTCACTTCAGTTCAAGTAGGTATTTTCTGTTTTAAAACAACAGGGGAAACCAGTATGGTTCAGTGTCTTTTTAGTTTTTGAAAAAAAAAAAAAAATTTGATCAGCCTCTCATCAACTTGATCCTGGTTATTGTTTTAAAAAACAGTGGTCACCACACAAATTCAGCGAGAAGATCCAGATATCCGGCAACACGTGATCCCAAACTGATCAATCACAAAGGAGAATCACCGCGTAACTGTCTGCATAGCAGTGGTGCAAATCAGGTCTGGAAGAGGTCCGTGTTAAGCCTCTGTGGAGCTACGCCGAGCCTACGACGGTTACACGGATGCCGCGCAAGCATAAATCCGCCTTTAGATTAAATTATCTTACCTATCCAGCAGAAAGCCTGCAACCTGCAGCCAGAAAGTCCCTCTCCTTCATCAATTGCCTCCATTTGGTAAATGCTCCACCTATGTAAACTTTCATTTTCACCTGGTTATTATTTCTTTTTCTTTTCTTGACAATTTTTTACTCTGTCTCGCAGTGCAAAAAGTATGTGTGGTCCTCCATTTCAATGTAAACTGGAAAGCTGAATGACCCACAGTCGTCACCCATGGACCTCCCCGCGGGGATTCGCAGGTAGAACGCGTAAGGCTAACAAGTTTGTCCCCTTTTGGCTACTGTTTTCAAAGATGGCGATGCAACATGGCAGCCTCCAGTTGGGTACGCTGCCACCTGAACAACTCATTCTAAGCTACGAAAACGCTTTCATTTGAAAGTGATTTTGATTAGAATTTGTTAAAAAATACGTATTTTTGATAACAAAAGCCAAATAAGCTACACACTGTACCTTTAACTTAGCTTTGTTCTTTCTTTTTATTCTAACTTAAAATATTATCCCACATGTTTAAATTACTGTGTGTTTTACAGTCAACGTGTACAACAGAGAAGACTGAGTGATGAACAGTATAATCTCTATTTATATTGCGCAGTAGGAGTAAATGTCATTAAAACACCTACGACACAGTATTTATGACAGCTTGTTATTTAGGGTATAAAGACCATTACACACCGGAACCATTGCGAATCAACAACACGATATTGCGAATAATTTGGGGGAGAAATTTTAAAGTTTTTGTCTATGCACACCGAGTGCAATACGAAATTGCAAAAAAATTATGAAGATTCCAAAACATATTCGGAAAGTGGGAAAAACAAACGTGAACTCCACATCAGGCAACGACGATATTGTGCTGATGCTGCCAAAAAAAGAAGAAGAGCGCACTGGGTACATCCTATCCTTGAGAAGAGAGAGGAGCTTGGGGAGTTTAATTGTTTAGTCTAGGAGCTGACGCTGTACCACGACCGCTTCAGGACCAACTTTCGGATCTTCATAATTCAGCTCGTTGGCAATTGTTTGCCACACATTGTCTTTGTGATCGTTGTCGCGGTAATT
>JBAMHW010000003.1:34064640-34076105 GCA_037177495.1 Rhadinocentrus ornatus
CATAGCTCGCAACACCGGCTCTGGTGACGCTATCAATACGCCGTCTGATTGGTCGATTGTGTATCTGTCGGATGCGAGTATTAAGAAAAATCGACCTCAGTCCGAAAAAATTCATTTCGCAAAATCGCTTAATGGAAATTCGTCACTGATGTGAACGTTTCCATTGACTTCTCATTGATTCGATAA
Organism: Rhadinocentrus ornatus; assembly: GCA_037177495.1. Classification (NCBI taxonomy): domain Eukaryota; kingdom Metazoa; phylum Chordata; class Actinopteri; order Atheriniformes; family Melanotaeniidae; genus Rhadinocentrus; species Rhadinocentrus ornatus. The sequence goes on from JBAMHW010000003.1 coordinate 34,064,827, forward strand.
AAAATATTGCTGTGCGGACGTCGGACGAAATGTTCGGAGTAGGTGTGTAAAGGCCTTAAGTCTGGAAGTTTTAAAGATAGGTAAGACAAAGCAGAAAAATGCACTTAAGCCAAAGTTATATAATTTTCATGCTGAGATGCATTCTGGGAGGAGATGATGCCAACCACTCAGGGCACAGACAGGCATTGACTGAGCTGTCTAACATAATTAAGACAGCATCTGCCAGGTATCTCAATGTCTTTCTTAGGTACCCCCTCTCTGACTGCATGGCTCATATCCCGACAAGGCTGCTCTTCTTTAAGACTCTTGTCTTTCACTCTGAAGCACCAGTATGCATACAGGCAGACATAAAACGGTACAGCATTGTTGTTTCTTGGTGACTAAAGCACAATCCCCAATTCTTATTGTTCACAATGAAGATGAGGAAGCTGCCACTCAGGATAACTCTGAGACGTTCTGTTGATCATCTTGTGGATTTAGTGTGAGCAGAAAACAATCAAACCAGAGTTTTACAGATAATCTGACCTAATTTTATGTCTTTAGCTTTCACCACAGCTGCTTGACTCCAATATTCATCAACTAGTTTAAATTTCTTGTCATTTTTACCTGCAAACTCCTTTTCTAATTTCGGTTTGTTTTACTGCTTGTTTTCACACGGCTGCCTGTATTGGGGAAACGGCTGGCAGGCAATTAAATGGCTTTAAAATATGCTTTTAGTTTTTCCTATCCCTGATTCATAACAGGTGTGGCACCTTAGTGAGTGCTTTAAAAGAAAGAGAACGGCGCCGTCATGCTGGAATAGACAACTGATTTTCCTATCTTGAACAAACTGACTTCAGAGCTGATGCTGGGTTAAAATATAGCAATCTGACAGCAAACCTTTGCACTCATGGGGATGCTGGAATGATTGCTAACAGGACATACCGTGGATGGGTGAATTTCAATGTTAAACAGGATTATCAAAAGCATCTGTGCATCTGTGAGCTGCACAGGCGTCCTTGAAAATGGCTGTTTGATAATGTCTCATCTCTCCCTGCTGTTATACAGTATCTGTTTTCTCTTTGTTGAACATGAGGGAAATGGCAAAACTACATGCTTTTTAACTTCCTCTTAAATTTCAGTTTTGCATTGCTTTGATCACGGCTGCTGCGTGCTTGTCACTCTTCAAAGCTGATGTGCCCTGCTTTTGATGGGGAAGAGGAATTCAAATAGTTTGATAGGCCATCCACACAAACATCCAGCAAAATGACATAGGTGGAAAAGAGGAAGCAAAGGATGAAAGAAAAAGAGAGATGGGCTGACAAAATGAAAACAAAATTTCCAATTAGGGAAAACGTGGGACCTCAATCTTTTCTTTTTCCCAGCCTTCAAACTTTCCTTCCTGCAAAATATAGTAATAACCTTCGACGCGAGAGTGCAGTTATAAACGTGGGTGAAACCTGTCAGTTTAGTGGGGCTGTAAGAAGGGAAGGACGATTTTAAAAATAGTCACACACTGGAAGGAGGTCTGCGAGAGAGAAGCTGCAGAGAGCTTAGTTTTAATATCTTTGCAGGGAGATCCGCTGACAGCTACCATCACACACAGATATCCCTCATCCTCATAAGGAGCAGCAAAGTGGCAGAATGCTGTGTTATGAATTGGAAACTGAATGGGAAATGAACTGAGCTCGAAACAGCTCTGGGTTATGCTTTGTTCTCCTTTTACACCCTTTTCATTTAGCATCCTCCTCCATTTAGTCTGTTTTTGTGCTGCCAAATCAGTTTGTTTCCAATTCTCACATTCCTGCACTCCTTCTCCCGCTTCTCCCAGTGGGAAGGAGGCAAATGAGCAAGAGTCCCCACCTGATGCTGGTTGGTCTGCTCTGGTACTGATGCACTCCTTCAGCTATTTGTCTCCACTTTCTAGCAGAGCCGCATGAATTCATTCCTCAGATTTCCTACGGTAATGTTTCTGCACACTAAGATTTTTTTCTATAAATTTGAGGAAACAAATCTGAAGCCTTTTGGAGGTATTTTCCCAGACAAACTAAAATAATAGCATGCATTAGTGTAAAAGTAAAGAAGATGCTTGTAAGGCCACTTTGAAGAAAACAAAGGCTCTGAATTTAAAGAGCAGGAAGCATTGTGAATGCAGGGAGCGTAATTCAATAAATATTCCTCAAATTAAACAGTTTCATGGTGGTGCAGTCTTGTTCTTGGAGATCTTGGATTTGTAGACATTCCTCCAATTTCCACCGTGAGTATTTCTGATGTCTCTCTTAAATTCAAATGCCCTGCTATGGATTATGCATATAATTCATTATTATGCAGATGAGAAGAGACAAAAATTCCAACAGCTAAAACATTCTTTTTACCTGACAAAATAGATGAGATGCTCACTCAAGTGCACATCATTGCCTCTACCTCAGACCATTAGCCAGGCACAGGAGTGAAATGTAGGATTGGAAAAAAAAGAAAGGCAATTAGGGGGAGAACAAATATTAATGGAAGTTAAGAAGTGACTCACAAACCCAATTATGGCATTAGCCAGGCAATTTAAATGAGCTCTGCATGAGGCAAAAATCCTGTTGAAATGTACCAGCAGTCTCTCTCTCTCTCCCTCTCCCTCTCTCTTTCTCTCTCTCTCTCTCCCTCTCTCTCTGTCTCTCCCTCTCTCTGTCTCTCTCTATCTGAATTAACAATACCATTAGTTCCCTGATTCACAGCCGGGGACAAGAACAGAGCAAACACAGCCTTTCTGGCTCTTAATTCCTGAAATATACCATAGGAAAAAGGAGGCATATAGGCCCATGTACTTGGTCTTACCTGGCCCAACACGCATCAGGCCCCTGGAATGTTTTGACCTCCAAATACAGGGATGAGGCACCAACAGAGGAAGGACTCAACAAAATAATTACAAGTGAAGACATGGTTTGCTGCTGGAAGGCTGACTATGGGGAGAGAACGAGGGAGCAGAAAGAGTTATATGGGTGGACAGAGCAGAAAGAAGCACTATCCACCTCCATTGTCAAGCTGCATCTTTCACCAACGCTTCTGCCACACACTCCCATGGGAGACATGCGGCCATGACAGCCTGGCCAATCAGCCGCACCCTAAGGCCAGTTGAAAGCCCTTCTGGCATGCCTAAGGCTAACCGCGTCCAACCAATCAGTTAGAGGCCAGGCTTGAAAGGAGGGCCATGCTTGGCTCAGGGAGCTGCCAAGGCTGCCAATGAGCGTCTTGTGGGGGAGTTGGAGTGGCTCAAAGGGAGGTTGCCAGAGGGGTCAGAGTGGACGGGGGCAGACTGACAGTCATTTAGTGGGAGGCTGAGCTCCGTGTCACTCACAACAGCACTCAGCCTTTGTGCTACTGACTCACTTCTAATGGGACTGTCACCTTCTAATTGTCCGACTGGAAACGTCGAGAATGAAAAAGAGGTCCTTGTGTACAAACAGGACCCGAGACACAGCAATGCTCTCAGGGACACAGGCATCAGGCAGCAAACAAAAGCACACACACCCCTTTTCAAGCTGCAGGAGATTTCTGACATCCTATAAATGTATGAAATTCTCATAAAGTTGTTATCCACTTTAGCAAAATGCAATCCTTTACTTCACCTGAGGACGCCGTCTTCACCGTTACTGCTGTGTTTGAGATAACAAGCTGTAGCGCTGCTCAAAACTCTACAAGACCTTCGGTTTTCTCATTAAAAACAAAACAAAAAAGAGAGCAGAGCAGCAGCTGCAGACCAAAGGCTTTTCAGCAGTTTCTTTCATTTGTGTCACAGTAAGAAAAAAAATAGTGCTGGTGTTGATTAAGATCTTATTATATCTCTGTGTGTACGGCCGTTAATGTGAGAGCAAAAGGTTCAGTCTTGCACTATGTTGATTGTTACTATAGCAACGACACCAACATGCTCAGTCACAGATCGATGCCTGAATGAGGCTTCACCTCTTCCTGATAAGAGCTCCCTGTGCACAAGGGATCTGTGCAGTCCACAAGATCTTCGCAGATGTTAGGAGGCAGCAATGCTAACATGTAGCATAGCAATATGACCGGGAGAAACTCAGCTAAAAGACTCCACCAAGCATCAGCATCCAAACCAAACAGCTCAAACCCCAAGCATTTATATGGTAATGTCAGAAAAACACGAGAACATCTTTGTCCACTTTAGAGCTTCTGCTAATTTCTCTACTTCAAACAAACCACACAAACAAGGTGGCATGATGATGAAAGCAAAGACTCTGCTAGTTACAAAGATGTCAGACAGAAACTCTGGCAGCTAGCAGCCAGAACCAGAATACATGTCTTACTTTTGCTGTTTGTGGTGAAAAGTTTGATTCCAGCTCTAAAAAACTCATATGACTGTTTGAAATGAATTACGAAGATCCTGCTAGTTTCCATGGCGATGCAGGAGGTTTTATGGTAAATATTTATTCTCTATCATATACTGTCTTGGGCTGCAGAACAGCAAGTTATAGGAGTAATGAGACCAAGATGCGGTGTTACATATAGCATCATAATTTAATGTTTGGTGAGATAAGGGAGGCATGTAAAGTATTTTGGGGGATCTTCTGGAGGAGGCTGGTTGCAGAGTTCTCCCCCAACATGAAAAAGTCAAGTATCTGGAAGAAGATTAAAGAGAACTTTATTCCTGGAAACACTGCTGTTATTATGGGTGACTCAGCACCAAGGAACTCGTCCATTCTGGGATGCATTCTAAGGATTATGTCGGCGTGTAAACAAACTCTAAAAATTAAACTCACTTTCTGTCACACAAATGATGCTGCACATAAACTTGGGGAATGAAGCTGAGCGTCACGATAAGCAGATACACTCACTGAATATGGAAGATGCCCTGGCGATCTGTCCAGGTTGTACCCTGCCTCTCGCCTGCTAATTTCTGGGATAGGCTCCAGCTTCCCTGCGACCCTGAATTGGACAAAGCGGTGTAGAAAATGGATGGATGGATGGAGAATGCGAGAGAGCTGACGGCTGCAGGGGAAATCATCTGGATGGATAAAGTAACCCTTGCGACTTAGAAAACACTCTGTAGGAAGCAGCAGCGTTGGACCACTGCAACACTTTAAGAGCTTAAACCCAATAAAACCCCATATTTGTACTCAAGATCATTCTGTGTTGAGACATTTCCCACACAGTGAGGAGAAAATGAAAGTAATTTCTTTTTCACTTCATCAGTGTGAGCTGGGCTAAGCTGACAACTCTTGTTAGCCCTGTCAATACACAGGGAGCTAACAGACTCCAGCCGTAGGCGGTGCAGCAATTAAACTTATGAATAACCATGAGTTAGGAGTCCTCGCTAATCATTTCATTGATTTCTTGCATGTTATTTTATTCATTGTGCATTTGTTTGATAATATATGTGCTTGGGAGGTTTTTCTCTCAGCTGAATTCTTCCTACAGTACCCCTCGCGGCCTCTTTCAGAAATAGTGCAAGTGCAAGTGAGTGCAGGGGGTAAGTAATTAGTGCAAAAGCTACTTCTTGGGTGAGGAAGTTTATAAAGTGATAACTTCATATAAACTGATTCCAGTGTTATTTCCAACCTAGTCATTCTCCCATATGTAGGAGGAAACACGCTCATAAACGTGTACATGTACGCATGCAAACACATTAAATAGGCATAATGGGCTCACAATCCACGGGGGATGCAATAAAACTGCAGACAAAACAAGCAGATCCAAAAAATCACATTAGAAAGTCATTATAAGCTGTAATGAAATACTCTGTGCAATATGAGGTTGTAAATAAACCACAGTGTTATCATTTTGGATCCAGCGCAAACAACAGCACAAACATTACACTATGATTAGAATCAACCAAGCTGGCCCCTCCTCCCTCCTCCCTGCAGGTTATTTGTCAGAGGATAGAAAGTCAACCTGGATGGTGGCAAACGTACCCGATATACTAAGAAAAGCAGATCATTCTGACTGTGTCTAACACAACACGGCATTATTAACCAGTAGCTTTACCATAATGGGCTATTCCACACAATGTGGTAAAGAAAATCACAGTGAGAAACACTTTAATATCCCTACATGTGGATGTAAGATAGAGGCATGAATTATACATATCACAGTTTCATTAAGGTCTCTGATGAGGGTGAAGAATTTTACAGAGAGGAAGAAGCAGCAAACCTTTTTCTTTCTCAGTGATCACTTTTTTTTCTTTTTTTCTTTTTTATCAAAACTATTCACAATGTGCTCAATTATTTCCAGCTCATTGTTCATTTCTTTGTCCTAAATGTGGGTCAGAGAGAGAGGGACTGGTTAAATGAAAGGAGGATCTTTCCTCTCTCCTGCATTCAGACTGCTTTCCATCAGTTTTGCCTCATTGGGCTCAGTGTAGGTGCTTGCAGCAGACTGTCAAGATGAGAATGCCACAAATGGCCTGAAACTAATGTTGGCCTCCCTCACCCTGCAGATTCACAGCACTCTCCTAAGACTTTCCATTTGTTTTTTTTCCTTTTCATGCCCCCCTTAAGAAAAGTTGTAGTTCATGCTATCTACCTTAGTATCCATTAAACTCAAGCTGTTTTTCTACGTCTCTGTTTCCACTGCACTTACATTTGTCATGTCAAATTATCTGACAGCAAACGCTCTGAAGCAAATTCCATCTGAGCACATTGGAAACTCAGTGCCATCAAAGCTGCACCCCTTGTGGTTCGTCGTGACGACGCAGTGCGTGTCCAGGTACGTACAGCCTTTAGTGGTGCCTGCGTGAGAACTTTGATACTCTTAACAAAGAGAAACTTGAATAATAGATATACTATTATTATAAGGCACTATAATAATAGTGCCTTATTGTGGTTCTATTCTAGACAAGAATCAGATTGTGTTGAGCCAAGTTTTTACCATAAAATGATGCAAAAGGTCTCAGAAACTGGATGTGTTAATCATAGTACATTAAAGGGTTAAACCATATATCTGATTTAAAGTCTTTATTGCTCTTCATTACTTTAACAAACAGAATCATATGGATTATTACTGAGAATTAAATTCCCCTGCAGCTAATGAAAAGACTTCACGTGTGTGGTTGAATCTTTCAGTGTAATTGGGATCAAGCAAATTTCCTACCACAGCAGAGCTTTATTAACCTGTCATTATATCCTGAGTCAAAGCTCTTTCTCCTCTCTCACAGAATCAAAGGTAAAGACCACCACACACCTCTGTGGGCATGTTATTTGCCTCATTTCATGGCTGTAAAGTGGTAATTACACTCTGAGGGTTAACTGGTCTTATTTAAACTTGCTGAAACTGCTGATGTGGAGGCTTAAATGTAGGAACACAAGTGAAGAAATCTCAGTGAGTTTCCTGCACAGGAAAGCTAGTGTGTCTTAGATGTGTGTGCAAACTTTAAAGGTTGTTCTCAGCCACTTCTGAGACTGGCATGATAAAGCACAGAATCCCCCAGCGCTCCCTTAGCTTGGCTGCTCGACAAAACGGAGAGTTGTGCTGCAGAGGAGGCTGGGGACTAAAACACAAAAACTCATAGACAGAATCTTATCCCCCATACTGCACTGCTTTCAGCTGCACACTGTGTTCATACACAGCACAGGAAATCATATCCAGACACTGACTCACATTCAGACTAACTACCTCAACAGTGACAAGGCCACACACACAAAGGAAGCTCATGTGGTTTAATCTCACCATCCAACACCCCACATGACATGGGGATAGAAAGAAGGTCCATTTCTCCACCAGGGCAGGACAATTTGGTCCCTCCTGTGGCACTTTGCTCCTCTTTGTGTGTGTGTAAGGGGGAGTGTTTCCATGCTTTAGTGGAAAATCTGCCCTCTTGCCGACGCATTGGTGAAAAGCGATTTCCGTAATCCGGGAGTGTAAGCCTTGCTGTACAAATGGGCATAAGGGACTCTGTGTGTGTGTGTGTGTGTGTGTGTGTGTGTGTGTGTGTGTGTGCGTGTGTGTGTGCATGTGTGTGTCAGAAATACCAGCAAAATGCTGCATGTCTGTGTGGGCGAGTGATAAGAGGCAGCAAGTGTGGAGAGATTAGAGTAGCAGCGAAGAGCAAAAAAGAGAGCAGCACCTCCGTGATAAAGTTGTCAGAAATTCCCTCATCTTTCCGATTTTTCGGTCTTAATAAAGACCTGGATCCATGTCTGTTAAGTTTCACTTCTATATTTCTGTCTATATTCTTAGTCTGAAACTGAGAGAGATGCAACTGAGCTGAGGTGTAAAATTGAACCCATTTTGGTGCTTTGATGAAGCACATGCACACACCCCCAAAAAAGAATCACTAAAAATTCATGTAAAACAGGCGTTAACGAAAGAAAAAACTAAAATCAGAACGCCATGCACCTGTCAGCCAGATGCTTTTCTAAAACAAGCTCAGCATTGAAAGTAAAAATGGAAACTGGTCTTAAAGGATGCCGTGTGCCTTCTCTGGGATTCTTTAATCACAATTTGAATGAAAGAAGAAAAAAAGTCTATCTTTGAAGCACCTGGTAAATATGATCAGGTGTGTTACTAAACTACAGCGACACATCAGACTGGAAGCTCTGCGACAATCTGAGCACCTTGATACTGTTTTTAGTAAAATTGTGCTTTTCCTTTTCTTTCAACTAAGTTTAACTGCAGAAGTGGAACATTTTCTAAAAACATTGACGATTCCTCAAATATTTAGAGCAAACAAAGAACTTGAACATGAACTTATTCAGATTATGAGGTCCTGCATCAGCCACTACCTAATTTCCATGGTTCTACACCTATTTCCCACAATGCATTGTGCAGCCATGCTCCACGGCAACATCGCTGCAGACGCGACATGCACATCAGATGCCTCGTCTACCTGTGATCATTTACGGGAAAACTTGGTCCTCTCGTTCCAACTCTAAACATGAAATCTAACTTTTCTGTGCAGATTATGTCTGAAAAATGTCAGATAAAAATAAAACAAACGTATTTTGGCCTCTGTTCCACATGCAGATCTGTTTTGCATGATGGAATTTAAGGTTTTTCTTTCCATTCTCCAGGCCAGTCCTTCATTCTCACCTTTAACCTAAAAAACTGAAATGAACTGATGTGAACTAGTTAAAAACAACTATGACCTCTGACCACTGCAGTCAAAGAAGAAGAAACAAACATACCTAACCAGCAGTCCTCTTACAATCCCTTTGATCAAAACTGTGACATTATGAAAAACACAAGCTGAACCACTTTTTTACACCTCCCAATAATTTGCTTGTCCAGTATTTAAAGAAAGAAAAGTTGAAGCTAAATTGAAAAAAGGACTGATTTGAGTGTTTTTAGTACAGCCACTATCTGTGATTTTTTTATTGTTATTATCATAATTTTTCCTTTTTGTGGTGAACTCCGCTGGGGTTGCAAAGCTAACTTTCCACTGGTGAGTATTAGTAACACAGCAAGGAGTGATCACCCAGAGGTGACAGCCTGTTTCAGTAGCTGGAGGGTTAGGGTTGTGGATAAATTCCCATCATGATTCACTCTGTGTGGGGTCAGACTCTGCAAACACACACAAACAAACACTCAGAAACCAGATAAGGCTGCAGGCCTCCACCACAAAACTAAAATCCAGCATTGCAATTTCACATTAGACTGGTTTGTTTGTTGCTTTAAACAGTCAGTCAATCATTACCCTTAATCCATTACGGGTCGCAGGTTAAGCTGGAGCCTATCCCAGCATTGTCTCAGGTGAGAGGCAGGGTACACCCTGGACAGGTCACTAGTCCATTGCAGGGCCAACATAGATAGGGACAAACAACCATTCCCGCACACACTCATTCCTAGGGAGAATTTAGAGTCACCAATTAACCTAACATCATGTCTTTGGACTGTGGGAGGAAGCTGGAGAACCCGGAGAGAACCTACACATACACATGGAGAACATGCAAACTCCACACAGAAAGGCCACCAGCCCCCCACATTCAAACCTCGCCCCAGCCCTATAAGGCTACGGTGCTAACCACCACACCACCGTGCAGCCTGCTTTAGACAAGCAAACATTTTCTTTAACAAACCAGAGGTCCCGTGACCCCTGCATCTCCAGGATTCCTTGTCCGAAGGCGGAACCCCTTCAGTTTTCTCCACCTGCAGCAGCTGAGATGTGAAACAGGCGGCGTTCTTACAGTGTGCTGATGTGACTGGTTCAGTGACGTGTTTCTAAAAGCGGTACACATGTCCCGAGGGGTACATGTAGACTCTTCAAGGGGTACAAGAGAACACTTGTCATATTTTTTCAATTATTCCTATTTAATTGATGTGACGTCAGTTTGTATGATGAGCTGTTTCGGTGGTCAGGATGAATACACACATGTAGAAATGTACACATACGTTCATTACAAAATAAATTCTAGATCTAATGTGAAATACTGCATTTTTCAGCTCCTGATAATAAGGATTAAATGTTGGATGACTTTATGGCTTCATTGTGATCTGTTAGTTGTAATGAGCGAGTAAATAAGAAGAAGTAAAAAAGTATATGGTAAATTAGATTATATTTTTTTATATATAAATATATATATATAGGCCTGTCGTGATAAGCAAAAAGTCAATTAATTGCACGGTAAGAAAAAATGAGGGCGATAACTTTGCTGGCCGCGATCATTTTCATATGTTTCTATCTTACTTCACCATAGTGAAGTAATGAGACCGCATGAGACCGTGGTGAAGCACCTGTGCAAGCAGGTACGTCCCATTTGTTTTACAGGCTGCCAACATGCATCGGCCATGAGACTCGCGCATTTTAGTGGCTTCTCACACTCTCGCACTAAACCTGCGATTCTCACGCTGAATCATGTAAATAAGTCGAATGGAGAAAAATAGCTGCGATGTAGGCAGCACACACACATGTAACCTATACACACATGTAGGCAGAACACACACATGTAGCCTACACACACATGTAGGCAGCACACACACATGTAACCTACACACACATGTAGGCAGCACACACACATGTAGCCTACACACACATGTAGGCAGAACACACACATGTAGGCAGCACACACACATGTAGCCTACACACACATGTAGGCAGCACACACACATGTAACTTACACACACATGTAGGCAGAACACACACATGTAGGCAGCATACACACATGTAGCCTACACACACATGTAGGGAGAACACACACGTGTAGCCTACACACACATGTAGGAAGAACACACACATGTAGGCAGAACACACACATGTAGGCAGCACACACACATGTAACGTACACACACATGTAGGCAGCACACACACATGTAGCCTACACACACATGTAGGCAGAACACACACATGTAGGCAGCACACA
>JBAMHW010000003.1:34076205-34087928 GCA_037177495.1 Rhadinocentrus ornatus
ATATATATATGAAGTTAAAGTGTATTTTAAAAACATTTCAAATGATTTTAATGAATTTTTTTTAACTAAAAATATAGGTTATATTTTACTAAAGGAGAGAAATGTGGAGTTTTTATTATTTATAGTTTATTATAGTTATTTTACTGGTCTGGCCCACTGCAGACCAGGTTGTGCTGAATGCAGCGCCTTTAACTAAAATCTAAATCAACCTGGTTTAGTTTAATCGCTACTTGCGTGATTACACAGGCAACTCCTTTTTATATTGTTTTATATGTGAAGTGAAATCCAGATTCTGTGCTTCAGTGCTGGCGTTCTTCAAAGGCCATTACATCTAAAAACAGACTAAATGAGATAAAGCAGAAAAATGACCTACGACACTTAAAATAATCCCCAAAAAATATTGTTCACCAGCATTCAGCTGCTAGCACAGAAGTAGCACTCAGGGAATGTTCCAGCCTAACCCCTACATCTTTACCCCAAACACCAAGCATGTGTGTGTATGTTTACACCTTCCAAAGAAAGATTTATTTTTATTTTGTGTCCCTGTGGAGCCAAGAGGCCCAGCAGACGAACCCCGGGCATCGTGACTGAAATGGCAGACAAGCGTAGCGCTATTTACCGCACCTGCTGGGTGTGTGTGATAGAAAATACCACAATGTGGCCATTATGGCTTCATGGTGAATGTAAGAAATAAAACAGCACTTTTCCTTGGACTCACTTATTGTCTCTAAAAGTTTAGATTAAAGTTTCACACCAGAAAAAGACGTGTTCTGTTTGCTGAAATGATCCAAACTGTCACTTACTCTGACAAGCATGTGAGGGAAGGGTCCGCGAGAGTTTTCAGGCACATTGATGGGTGGGATGACCCAGTCTCTCTTCTGCCGCCTCAGCCCATTGGCAGAGGAGCCTCTCTGATGTTTTCGAGAAAACTTGATGACCCTGGGTTGGGAGTCCCACACTCTAGACAGCATTTCTTCAAAGCCGAGCTGAAAAGAAAAAAGCCAAACGGATCATTTCAGGCTTGTCTTGAATCATGTAACTTTATAATTCATTTCCCATCGTCGGAAGTTTGTTGGTAGTGACTGTAAAATGCTGGTTGACAATAAAACCAAATTTCAACATAACATAAACACCTATAAGAAAGCTGCTGCATCATTTGTCACGAAGCCCCTTGGCAGGACACCTGAGCCTGCCGAAGGCCTTCGGCTTCTGCCTGAGAGTGAGACTTCCCCGAGGCTACATTGCACAAAGAGCTGTCATGCTTTGTTTGCTTCCCTGCAGAGATTTTTCCAACTAATAGCATCCTATTCAGGTCTTCTCTGTCCCTGCTGAAGACAGAACAACATGTGACCATTTACACCTGCAGAAAAAAAAACTGTATTCTTAAAAAATGTGTCTAAGAATGCATTTTTGTCCTCATAACAAGATGGGAACGCTTCCCAAAAGCAGTGTTTAAAGCTGAAGTAGTTTGTTTTAGCCAACACTTGCAGAAAATTTGTTATTTCCTTTAATATTTTTAATGATTCTTCTTTTTAAAATATTGAACAGGACTTAAGAATTGTGGGCAAGTCTCGTGTAGGAATGTAAGGACAAGCAAACAACCCCCGCTGTGAAGCCTCCAGCTATAGCTGCGAAGAGGAGATTGTGTTCTTACTTATTCTGCCTGCTGAAATAAGTGTAAGAAGGGTGTGTAAAAGCCTGTTTTTTTCCCTGGATCTTCTATGGTGTCCTCATGTGTAATATGGTTGTATTGCTGTAATCCACCTAAGCCTATTGTTGAGTCCGCGCCCTGCGTACACACATGCCTTTACTGGCAGTGCGTTGCTGTCACCTGAAGCACAGTGGAAATCCTGCGGCTAATCCCACCTGGACGCACACAACGTCATACAGGCACGTAAACAACTCACGGGAAGACTGCCAGCTAGACTCTGGCAAAGGCAGAGGATGTTATATTATACATATTACACATGTATGTTACATGTAATATATCATATACATGTAGCATGCATTCATGAGCCACAGAACTATTTGTTTACTTTATGGTTTTGGCTCTTTAAACGTTGAGTCAGAGAATTAGAGTGAAAGCAAGTGCAGGACCCGGACGCCATGTAGAGGGATCAGGGAGACCTCCTGGGGACGGTGGGGGGCCGCAGATGTGCTGATAAAATGTCGCAGCTTCACTCATCTAAAACCCTCACAGGTACCTACTGGTGTGGGGGAAGGCAGGGAGGCAGGCAGCAGGTGGAATTAGTCTCAGTCAATTAATGATATTGAGGATTTGTTTGTATTTACTAAACAATAAAAAGCAAACGCGCAGCACCAAAAGAACAACCAATAACAATGAGGGATCGTTCTGACATGTACTATTCCTCTTCATCTCCTCTGATAGAGCCCTAATCGTCCTTCCCAGCTATCAGTGGGAAAACAAAATGAAGGAATAGACGCTCCATCCAACAATCTGCCTGCTGATGAAGCCCTGATGATAACAAGGCTGAAATATTTGATTGGTCAGGCCCAAAGTTTCCTCTGGAAGAAATGAAGAAGAGAGACAGTCAGGCAGCGAGGCCGACAGCAGACGATAGGCAGGCAGACAGACAGATAGCAGGAGATAGTCTTTATTGCGAGTCTGCTCGTGGATGATATCAGCACAGTGAAGGCACGTGACTGTCACTTTCAAACAGCATGGCAGATGACAGGCTGCTGGCTTTGTGACAGCCAAAGAATTACAAAGCAAAGAAAGAAAAACTGGAACATGCACTCATGTGCTTATTATGGTATGAATTTTTTTTCTTGTATGTGTGTGTGTGAGAGAGAGTTCTGTCAAGTCTGTGTGCACATGTGGGAAATCATGTGTGCTGGCCTTGATGCAGACGTGTGCGCACATGTATAATTGTGCAAAAATAATGCATGAACATATGCGTGGGTGTATTCGTCTATGCGTCCCAGTTTGAGTGTGTGTGCGTGTGTGCATGAATATATGATAAGCAGTCAAGTCAGTGTGTCCCTGATGTGCCGGGGGACTCCTGACACCCAGAGGCAGGCAAGGCCAGCTGGCAGCTTTCTGCTCCCAGGCATCGCGAGCACTGCTGGGGCGCTGGATGTCCTGGAGTAGAAGTCTGGAGGTTATCGGTCTGCCTAACAGCCAGAGCAGCACAATAAGCGTGTGTGTTTATTGTCAATTCTCAGTTCAGCAAGTCTTCATTTATGTCTTTAAAACTGAAGTTTCCACTGCTGGAAACACAGCCTTCACAAAGAGGAATGTCCTCTCATGAGATAATTTCTCTTATATCTTGAATTTTACATAAAACTGTGTTTTGTAAAAGACTGTAGAAAATCTTGTCACTATTATTTGCTTACTGAGACCTTGAGCTCCCAAGTTAGCATCCTAAAGTAAAAGCACACAACAATATAGGTACCACCTCCCCCTTTTAAATGACCCGTGGACCCCAGGGTCCAGTGTTCAAACATGTTGCCATAATCTACAATTAACAGGTACGGTTGCTTGGATAGAGTGTGTTAAAAAATGCAAATGAAAGAAGCACTAAAACTCGTTCCGGCAACCAGCCAGTGGACTCCAAATGCAGCAGTGCATAACCGATGGGCTCCAAGCTGGTGGAAAAGGTAAACCACCGTGCCATGTAATCACTATGAGCTGGAGAGCACTCAACGAGAGGCCCTACCTGTGTGAGGTGTGATAATCTGAGTACATAAACACAGCGTAAAGAGCTTTCAGCTAAAGATGCTCTACACTTCAGTAGCTCTGCTATTGCATGCTGGAAAATTAAAAGTTAAAATTATCTAGCAGTTTACATTGGAGGTATTACTGTGAGATATCGAGGTAGTTATTAAAAGTAAATGAGCTCTCTCTCCCTGGTACTGTACAACAAAGCAAGCATAGCAGGAGAAGTGAGCCACAGTATATTGTGGGCAGAGACCAGGTCATGTTAGAGATAAACCAACAGTACAATTTGTTAGACAACAGCAGCCCTGTCTTAACAAATCTGTCTTCACAGACCGAGAATGAACACAATAGGCGAGTATTTGAATTCTCTTTAATTGCCATTGGGAAAAGAAGATATATTGAGCTGTATACTTTGCTCTGTGCCAACTTTATTATGCACAAATAGGCTGTGCTGATGTGAAGCTGTTATAATCGCTTTTGCAGAAACAAAGAGGTTGGCTCGAATAACAGCTGCTTGCATCTGTGTGTTTTCTCCAGAAGAAAGATGACATAGATGTTCTGCAGTTTCCTGGTTCCTTTCTAGCTTCATAGATGAACAGAAAAACAGAGGTTCAGCTTTCTCTAAGCTGCTGTGGTGTATTATTCTAACCGTGTCCATGTGTCCTAATGTGTCCAACTAGCAAAGTAACCTCCATGGCAAATATACAATATACTTATATATTCCCAGTCCCATTTTTTATTGAATTTTGACAATTCACAATCATAACTTGCATCTCATTTTCACAATAAAAGAGAAAACTTGAATTTGCTCACCTTAATATGTCTTCTAATCAAACTGAAATAATTAATAACATCATAAACTCAAAATTTCAATGTGTTTTCTGTATAAAGTTGGTCGTGTGGGAGTGTAGCACAGTGGAGGTCAGGTCAACTACTGTCCACATGCTGCACACAAGAACAGGGTCTACTTGAGCTTCTTGCAGGGGTTTTCATCCACCGTTTCCAGTTCCACACATTAACATTATAATCCTAATTTCAACAAAACCAATCACCCAGTGTTGCCAGATGTACGATAAATTATCGTATTTGTACGATAATTTAACAATCTGTACGATGTACGATCAATAATTCCACAAATCCCATAATGTAGGATAATCGGCTCTGTCATTATGTGGCTACCTTATTTCCTCATTAAACACTATTGGGATCAAGATCCTTCGACTGCTCACAGTTTCCTGCTTATTTGTCTCCTTACAACCAATCAATGCTCATGTAGCCAATGATGACGGATGTTATACGTGAGAAAGGAGAATGTAAATATTCAGTGTGGCGCTTGTAGCAATTTGCAGCTAGCAAAGTACTAGCCAAGAGGCACTGCATTAGCGAGGATTTAAAAAGAAACAACAGGCAAGATCGTCTGTATTTACTTGGTGGTTAAAGCCTCTCGCTGGTGTAAGCACTAAGGCGTTCTGTTGCAGCATTCAGATGGTGGCGGAGCTCACTGTTTGAAGAAACACGCAAGGTCTAAAAAACATCTAGATAAAGTAAAACGCCTGGTCCCAGCACAGAAGTCGATAGCACAATGTCTGCAGAAGAGCACAGAGACCGCTCAGCTCGAGGCGGCTGTGAAACAGCAGAGGTAAAGTTGGCTGGCGTCTTAGCAGAGCACAACGTCGCCATGAGAGAGTGGATGTTGAAAAAAATAAAGCTGTTTGAATGTACGGAGAATTTACACCCCTATATGTGTTGAAATGAAGAAATCACAATCCTCTTAATAATCTTAAAGGGAAGTTTTAGAGCACCTGATAATTAATCCCAATATAATACAAACTCTAAAAAAATTAATAAAGCAGGACTTTATACAAACGTAAACAATAGCCATGTAGAAAATAGTCCAGTATAACTGATGTAGACTTCTCAATGCAAGTTTGAGGTTCATCCGGCACTTCACACAGCCCGAGGTGCGTTCTGTAGGAGGTGCTTCTTTACAACCATTGTGTTATGATTACTTCAAGCGAAAACTAAATTATAGTGTTCAATTAGAGGTGTACGATAATTTTACTAAAAGAAATACAATGGTTTTAAGCTTCTGGTACGATGCTTTAACATTCCCAATCTGGCAACACTGCACTCACCTTTAAAACAAAAGTGCAGGGTGGTTGGTGGTGTGATGGTTAACATGTGGTATCACAGCCAGGAGGTTGCTGGTTCAGATCTTGACTGGAGATTTTTTCATAGAAGTCAAAACATCAAGTTTTCATGCATGTGACTGATGAATTATCTCAACAAAATAAAAACAATTGGTTGGGACAAGTTGATGCCACTTTCTTTAAACTCAGGATTTTGGCCTTAAAAAACAGAAATCTAGCGCAGTTACTTGACATTTTTGAGTTCTAGTAAATTTTTTTTTTGACAGCATAAGAACGTGACTGCATGAAACGTGTACTAGAATCCTTTCAGCACGTATCAAAGATGACGGAAAACATCGCATTTGTCGTAAAGCTTTGAACTAGCTTCAAACTATGAACAGGAACGATTCATTTTAAACTCTGAGAACGAAACTGTGACCAATAAGCACGAACTTGCACAGCTCCTCACACACCACGTACAGGTCACATAAAGACAAACAAAAAGACCAGATTGAAGTCACTGCAGGCTGGTGCACGCTGAGCACAGCCTGAAACCTGCGGTTGCTGCTCTAGTGACCCTACCATGAAGCAAGCTTCCTTTGGTAAAAACGTTGACTCAGAATTTTAATTAACCTGCAGTGCACAGCAGTAACTTCCATGTAGTAATACGCAGTGACTGGATCTGCTGCCTCGGCACAGAAGTGTCTGAGCTCAGAGAAAAAGCGACGCCTCTCACTGGTGAGAACAGGATCGCACTGTTGTTTCTTCATAAGATTTAATAAACTGTAGATTAGATTCATGCAGCACATAAATGAGCCACAGAGCCACTACAATAACATCTACTCAAAGCAACAGTTATGATGTAATTATGACTTCTTGTTAACCTGTTGTGTTTTTCCACAGCAAATTAGCTTCCTGAAGAATGAGATGGGGGAGTGGGCAACTTGGCCCACAGTCCCAGCCTGCAGGGTTGCTAAGCATGGCAGCAGGTCACCATCCAGCCAGACGGCGGCTCACACAAACAGATCTCATCGTTACCTTATAATAGATGTAAACGTCAGCGAGGACAAACCGCTTAGCACGTTATCAGACTTGCCACTAAATGTTTTTTCCTTCCAGAAGTTTAAATCCTTTGATGTTTTCAGGAACTTCTGCTTGAACTGTGAAGTACCAGGAAACTCTGACGTCTGGCTTCCTCACAATTCTTCATCCTCATTCATAGCTGTCAGGATTTTTTCTAGAGAAACAAATATCTCACATCCAAATGCAAACTAAACTAAACTCAAATGTAGCACTAGCATATATTTATCACACCAAGTGAGAAGAACAGGTTAAACAGATTTTTTTTAAAAAAAGGTGATTTTTGGATTTTCCATGTCATCGGAGAAAACACATTTATTTTCTGCTCAATTATTGAATCTTTTTCATGCTCCACGATGTGGAGAACATAATTATACGCTGAAACTACATCACCTGGTCGTTGCAGACTCCACCAGAGTGGAACATTAGCTCAATCAATGTCAATTATTTCCCAGTCTCCATTATTGCACCGCCAAGAGTGGGCAGAATTTTAATCCCCACTTTGCGGTCACTTTGGTTACATGAGTCTGAGGCTTTTGTCATGATTAGAAACATGAGTGAACATTAAGCCCAATGGCATTCAACGAGTAGTGAAGGAAAAACGATAATGGGTTTGTCGCTCAAGCCTGAGAATGGAAGCTGGTAACAGCAGCCGTGCATTTGCCAGACCTGGTTAGTGGGTAACCCTTGGTAGAAAATAGGATGATGTCTCTACTTGTCACATACAGAGAAAGACTGCATCTATGCTGGGCCCTGAATTTTCAAAATCATCTATAACACTGAGTGTGTTTAGTTGTAAGCATGCAAGATGAGAGCGATGCAAGAAAAAGGACGAAGCTCAATTAAAAGAGACATTTAAATATCACTCAGACACTGAATCAGGTTGACTCTCAAATCTAATTTAAACATAATTAGATTGTCACTAAATTGAAATCCTCACACAGAGATTTGTTTTTATTATTTTTGGCTCATTAGACAGAAGGAGCTTTGAGTGGCGGCCATGACCATTTCCCCAACCTGTTGACCTGGGCTGAAAATGAGATGAGCACCAGAAGCTGCTCCATAAAATTTGGACTGAATGCAAATGTGACAGGATGCAGGTGTTGCGTAATTCTACACCTTGTGTACCAAAACCTTTTAAAGCAAAAGATAAAACAGGAATATGCAATTTTGTAATTCTGCTTGGAGAAGTAGCATCTGTTGATGTAGCTTAACCACACAAACACAACTCGCTCATGGAACTTATATTAATTCACTATAGCTGATTTTAAGCTGCTGTGCTTCCTCTAAGGTTTGTAGTTACTGTTAGGGACGATTTTTAACATTAAAAAAGGTCATTTCAGACATCTGTGCTTCACGGCTCCACAAATACAAAATACAAAACTCAAAAAAAGACACAACGATGGTCAAACAGTCAAAGGGCAGGTTTATAATAATAACCCACTTTTTTATTTATATTTATGTACTGAAAAAAAACTGAAAACATCAGAGGACAATCAAGTGCACTTTGATTTGGGTCACCAGGGTTTGTAAAATATCTCATTCAATGAGCCGTTCAGGTTTTCAGTGGTTTTCTACGTAAACGTCCATCCTGCTCATCTTCATCTCCATTCAAGTCCAAGTCAAAGTCATGCTGCATGAACTCTTTTGCTCTTGCTTGTATATAATATAGCAACCAGTTCTCATCAGCAGTCAGGGACTTTTATTTAAGAAAGAAACAAGATAATGATGCTCTACTGATAATTATAAAAAACTATTTTACTTTTCATAATGGAATAGGACTCATTATGACACCATTCCTGACAATAAGGAAAAACTTGTAATGTTAGGAAATAATAATAATAATAATAATATTAAAAATGTGTCAGTATTTTAGAATAAAACTTCCATCAAGTGCTTGTCTTGGTTTGCTGTGTGTTGATTAATTAACTAACCTTTAACCACGTATGTTAAAAGCGAACAAGTTCTTATTAGCACTGACGACCGGGGCCAGAGGCAACAATAAAACATACAAAATCTTTAATGTATTAAGAAAAAATGCAATAAAACAAGAGTTCCAAACACACATGCCTAAGCAGCGCTCATCTCCTCAAGCCCTGCTTCTCCAGCTGCACCACAAGAGGCCTGTCTGACAACAATTAGCCTCCTTAGTTTAAGCTGTTGTGTTATTGGCTGAAAACTTCCAAGGCATCTGATTACTACTTATATAAAACAGACAGACCCTGTGTGTGAGTCGGTCTATTCATGTCCTCAATCAGGTTCATGTGAAAAATGTTCTTGTCTCATTACCTTCATGAGTGGTAACGGATGAAGATGTCCAGCAAGGGCCAGTTTAACAGTGGTCTCCCAGATGTGTGAGTCATGGAGCCCCCGTGCTGTAACCATGAACTGGACGGGTTCTGACAGGTTGGCCACCTCCTGCTCTGCATACACCGTCCCATCGGGCCTCACGCTGAAGTTGGGGTCGCTGCTGACGAAGTCCACCTCTCTGTTGCGCTGACAATCCTCAAACTTCACTGCAGAGACAGACGGTAAGAAAGAAAGGAGGTGCAGAATTAGAGAGCAGCACAGCGAGATTTGCTCCATGAGGTGCTCGCAAATCCTTGCCACATCTGGCAGCTTTAAGATTAACCGCGCATCCATCAAGACATATCTTGAAATATCTCATCCCTTCTGCTGTCATTTCTGATTCCGCGCTTTGACGTCTCTGGCAAAACAAACTGCTTATCTCTTCCTGAACCGCTGTACTCAGAGAGGTATACTTTTCATATCACTCCTTTCCCAAACCTGGATACCAATGTCAAAATAGCATTTCCTTCAGCTCCTCCAGGGAGAGCATGAAGAGATGGTCTACAGCACGTTAAAGCTGACTGGGCTGATAGGGCGCAATGCTCATGTGGGTCCTGAATGGCATTTGAAAGGTTCTACTTCAGTGATCTGAAAGAAAAGGAGCTGTAAGGAATCTCATGTTTGCATGCACACACAACAACTGCCACAGAGGTTTGGGTTTATGTGGATTTTACCATCGTTACACTTTTCATTCCACTTTCTCTATGACAGATCACACAAAGCGGGCGAAGACAGTTTGGGTTGTCAAGTGAAAGCGCTGGCTAGCACACTCCCTGCACAACACTGCAGTAATCTACAGTCTCAGACAAGACTTTGGTATTTCTGTTGCCAAATCTAATGAAGACTTACTGCATCATTTTCACATGGTTCCCAGCATGATGCAATGACATCAACGCTCCCAATGACTGATGGGTATTTTCAACATTTCTGGTGTGTTAGCGTGCACACACAAGCAGGCAAACACAGACACCATCCCCTTGACTCACTCTACCCCCAAGAAATGGGGATGCATGTGCTGTGATGGTATCTGACAAACTCTGGCTGCTGATAACAAGACAAATTGATTTCATAAATCACCCAGGGAACAGATCATCTGTTATGAGCTATGGCAGTGTGATTTCTCAAAAAAGCAGCGTGAAGAATTCTGCACAGCAAGCTTTTTATCAAGCCATCTATTTAATTTATCGCCCAGCTTCCTGTCAAAAGCAGCTCCCAAACAACAGGCTAATAAAGCATGAGATCCTCAGCCAGTGCAGCTTAGCATCTCACAAATGAGGCTGCTTGTTTTCAGGCTCTGAGTAATTGCATGCGTAATGGGGACGGATGGTAAACACACTTCTGACAACGTGTGCATCTGTCTGTGTTAGCAAATGCAATCTATATTTTTATTAAAAACAAAAGAAAAGCACAGGCGAGCAGAGAGCGTCCACGTGTGAGCGATGCGCTTTGCTTGAGAGAGGGGAGTTTAACATCAGGTTGAGACAATACCACACCGGCCTGCTTCAACTGTCCACAGATGAATTGCGATGGCAGACGTGTATTATGGAAATGATTTCAATTAGCTTGAACTGAGCAGGCTAATTGTTGTCACTTAGACAGGTCTCTGGTGGTGCAGCTGGAGAAGTGTGGCTTAAGGACATGAAGGCTGCATAGAAACATGGATGTGTGTGCTCCTCAGTGCACGTAGCCGGAGTTAAAAAGCGCCTCCTCAGCAGGTGAAAACATTCCTGTTGATGTTAATACGATGATAAAACCACAGAGGTCTCTGGGGGGTCTGTCTGAGCCTGCTGCCTCGTGTGCCAGTTGGCATGTGAACACTCATGTGGTCTGTTAGGAAACTCAGATGCTCACAGCCAGCTCTCAGTTTACTCATCGCCTGCTGCCGCGTAACCGCTTGGGGCCGGGATCACGACCTCAACTCCTGACGCATCTTCCAAGTGTGGAGATATCCATAAATGTTTCTGTTTGTTCATTAAAAAGTCTTGGACACGAAGCTCATTCAGATCAGAAAGTAGGATCGGATCCGTCACGCTGTTTAACAGCGGAAAGCAGCAGAAATGAGACAATGCAGGAAAGAGATACTGATGTGTGTGTTGAGAAAGGGAGGGAGGGAGATTGTAGGATAAAAGCAGAGGATGGAGGGAGGCAGATACGGTGGCACCCAGCAAAACGGAGATATTTAACAAAGTAAGTGAAATGAACCCCAACAGGAACAATTTCTCTCAGTTTTTACAGGAACAGTGAAGACCTGCACTGCTGATAGCTGTGCTTCTGCTGCTATTGTTCTTCAAAGTGGTGAAATCTGTCACGTTACGCTTTGAGAGCTGCAGCATCAATTTGTTTAAAAAAAAAAGGTTGAACTTGAAATTAATAAATAAAGACAAGGCCTCAGGCTGTTTTCTCAGCTGATGACACTGAAGGTCAGAAACCCCACAGGATTTCATCCAATTTAAAATCACCTGATTGTTTTATATATATATATA
>JBAMHW010000003.1:34088177-34100632 GCA_037177495.1 Rhadinocentrus ornatus
ATGCTGATATTCATCAGATATTCTTCCTTCTGTGTTTAGAAGAAGCAGCTTCACAGCTTTAAATTCATCCTGCTGACGTTCTAACTTTTAGTTAGTAAATCCTGAACATTTCATCCTTCTTTCTCATAAATATTTGATTTTAAACATTCTTCTGCAGGTCCAGCAGCAGTCATAATTGTCATGCCCTGCCTCCCCGGCTATTCCACCACTTCCTGGTCTCACTCGGCTTCTCCTCACCCTCTGCCTGCAGCTGCACCTGATGGGATTAGGCACACCTGTCCCTCATCATCCATCATCACTGATGCAGATAAAAGCCTTGTTTCTTCACCTACAAGTGACCAGTCTGTCTTCAAACTGTGAGTTCCTGTTACCAGCTCCTGCCTTGAGTCCTTCCTCAAAACATTATCGATTTTAACATTCTGTAACATTCAAGTGTGTTTTGAGAAAGCCGGACACTTATGGCGCCACACCAGAATAGTCATTAGTCGCCTGTTCATGTCTGGATCTGCAGGAAAAAATAAGCATGCGTAAAAACTTTCTGGGGGGTTGTGTGGTGTATGTTGTCTCTGAACATGCTTAAACCCTGTGGGGGTCAGGTGATGTAACCAGTTTCAGGGAGGACTAGAAAAATTGTGGCGGGAACAATGGTTTAGGGGAGAATGAAATAAATATTTAATAAAATAATAATTGTTGAGCATTTTGACAGTCAAAAGGTTCAAAGATAAAAAAGAAAAGTCTTCTACTTCTGACCTAGTATGCACTGCGCATGTCAAAAACATTAAAATCATATTAAATCTGGCCCTGATGTAAACAAATGATCAATCACTGTATCCAGTGTCTATACAAACATGTCAGCTGGAATCTGATCAAACTGATTAGCTTTATAAACTCTTTCAGCCATTTTCCACTAAAACATTGCAGCATGAAATCTGATAAAAAACTATCTAATACATACTGGCACACTTCTGGGTTTTCTTATCTCCTCCACAGACTCAAAACACTGTTTTGGCTCTTTTGTGTCTATTTGGTTGTTTTTTGTGAGCAAGCTTTTGGGTTAGTGGTTTTGTTACCCTTGACTGCTTTTGATGGTTTTGTGAGCCTCCACATGCAATCTCATGTTACATCTTTCCAGCTTTTCATGAAGACGTGAAGCCACAAAAGTCTTGGGTATAAACTTCTGGCACCGGCTGCATGTTTGGCTCTTTGTCATGAGATTTATTAGGTATTTTCTTTGTCCACTTCTCCAGCTCTTCCTCCAGCAACTTGTCTCCCAGCCAGACCGTGATTTTTCTGCAGTGGTGTTCTCACCTCATTTCCACAGGAAAACTGCTGAGTTGTCAGCTGACTTGGCTAGCTGCTCCGTAAAAACTTACACTGGTGACAGAATGTGATTCCTATGACTCGTTGTGGGAACCATGAATTCATGCCAGCGGCACATATTTGGAGCGCCCACTAAACTAATCAAGTGCCACCAGTTGACAACTTGTCATTTGCAGCTTGACAGATGCTTGTTAGGAGGATGCAGCTGGTGTTTGAATAGTGTAATAAATGTAGGCTGGGGATGATCAGCAATGTGGTTATTAATCCGTCCTTCAGAAATGTGCTGTTTACACTTTATTTTCATGTTTGTGCAGAAAACTGTGTTGCTGTTGACTGACATTTTAGAGCCGATGCCTTGCTCTTTGGGATATTCCTTTCCTCCACCTGTATCTCAGTTAGCATGAGGCAACATTTCCTTTATTCTTTTTTTATTGCCTGTGTCAATAATATTGATTTTATGGGATTAATGCTGAGTCCTGGGGCCAGATCATAAAGACTGTGTGTAGATTCATGATTAAAACTGTGTGAGCGCACCAAAGGAGAAGCGTGCACGTGCATTCTTTTCACCAGCAAAGCATGCTCATTACTCTTTTATAAATTCACTCATCTTGAAACTATACGCACATGCACCAGCTTAATTTCCACCACCATTTTGAACATAAATGGAAGCATATAAAAAATATTTGCACCACAAGTAGATTTTATAATAATAGCAACAAGAAGTTAAAAAGAAAAAATGAAATCTGTGTTTTTGGTTCTGGTTTTGTGAATCAAACGCCTGCTGGATGGTTGGATTACAAATGGGAGTCAAAAAACTCACACATCAGAGTGATGGCCAAAGAAGTGAAAGCTCCTGCTTTATAAACATCAGCTGAAAGCATCACCTGCACATGCACAACCTTGGAGGTGATTAGGAAGCACACACAGATTTACAGATGGTTGGCCGTTTTCTCGAACTTTGGAAAAAAGTGCATTAAAGTGCCAGGAAACCGGAATGACTTTAACAATACCTGTTGTCTTCTAAAAGCCTGTTCGCTAGATCTCAGTTGTTACACACGCCGTAAGGCAAGGCTGCAGTGATTTGGGACCTACTCCTGAATAAGAGCACGTTTGAAATATTTAAGAAAAAAAAAAGATTCATACAGAGAAACATGTTTAAGATTTCTTCTTTAATCACGCGCAGAATTAAATAAAATTGGGTTATTTTATTTACAGTAGCTGATGCATTGCATGCCATGATCACTGGTTGTATTAAATGTAAAGTCAGGTCCCCGCTGGTCCACAGGAGAATCTAGGAAGTGGCCGAACGAACTCTGCATTTCACTTCATTTGAACAGGAAGTTGGTTTAAATATTTAGCTGATTTACATATGTGGTAGTCAACACTAGCTTAGACATGCAACCTGTCTGCAGTCTGGATGATCCAGGATTTGGTCTAAAAGTCACCCAGAGACAGTTTCAAGTCTGCATCTGTAAGGGCGTGGTTAACGTAGCCTGCTGCAGCACCGATAGTACTATATCAGCTTCAGCTCTTAGAATTTGGAAGAAGTAGAATCTACATAAAAGGGATGGCTTTGTAGCTGTTACGGTACCAGGCGTCTGATCCTGGGATCATTGTGTCAGCTGCCTTCTCCTCTTCCCTGGCTGGATGTGTACATGGAGCTTTCAGTGCTTCCCGGTTCCTGTTATATGAGGTGAAACATCAGAGAAAGTAAAGCCCACCTGTGAGTGTAATTTTGCGTCTATGCATTAAGTTTTTCCTACTTAGTTGCCTGTGTGAAAACATGTGCGTGCATCCCCTATCTGTCTCTCTGTCCTGTTGAAAGCTTCTTTTTGTGCAAATGTGTGTGCACGCGTCCTGTATATTTTACTGCATCACTGAGATGTTTGGCAGGCAGCTGCGGCTGGTGTCATTCTGCTCGGTTGCTCTTCTCTGGACTCTGTACGGCAGAGAAGAAGCTGTCCAACAGAGCGGCTGGTGCTGCACAGACGCAGCTAAAACAGGGCAGGCAAGCAGCCGTGACCATCGACCACAAAGTCCTCCCAGCACACACACACACATACACACTCTATTACTTATGCTCTTTGTCTCCTCCTGCTTGTAGGTCTGCAGCAAAGCCCTAGAGGAGGCAACAATAGTGCTTGCATGGGTACATTACTTGTGCATTATGCAGATGGCAGGCCACTCTGCACAACCTGCTTTTAGCATCCACATGGAGCACGTCACCTTCGTCTGCCCACAACATGTTCACCCGTCGACCATGAACGCCTCACATCTCTCTTCCTCTCACTTTCTCCATCCCTGCTCTCCACTCTCACAGCTCTCCACCCTCTTTTTCCTCTCACTGTCCTTATATTCTTCATGTTTAACCTCCTCTTATCCTTATCCATACCCCCCTGCTAATCTGATTATAAAATTTGAAGATGACACTACTGTGGTGGGCCGCATCTCAAATGGGAATGAGGTTGCTAATGGAGACGAGGCGCATAAACTGTCTGAATGGTGTTTTCATGACAAACTTTTCCTAAACATCAAAATGATCTAAGAGCTTGTTATTGATTTCAGGTGGAAATGGGGGGAGCATGGGCTACTGGAGATTTAGGGTGTGGCAGTAGAGAGACCCCATTTTTGTGCCCAGTTTTACATTTCTGGATCAGTGAGGATCTTAAATGGCCTGGGACACAGCTGCTGTTGTAAAAAAAAAAGGCTCAAACGAGGCTCTATTTCCTCAAAACACCGAATAAAATCCATCTTACTCCAAACCTGCTCTACTGTTGCTCAGTGGAAAGTGTTCCAACGAAAGACACCACGCCAGGTTTGTAAACTGTTCTGCAGCTGACAGAGCTGCTCTTCAGAGAGCGAGCCCGAAGATCCCTCGGCCCCCCTCTGGATGGCATCTACCACTCCAGAAGTTGCAGCAGAGCTTCTTCTATTGTGAAAGAAATCTCCACCTGTTTCTGTAAACATTTTACGTCACTTAAAACACACACAGTCAGACTCTCAACAAGTTTCTAGAAGTCAAAATGCTGAGCTCAGTGCAAACTGTGCTCACTTTTGAACTCATATTGCATTTATTGCTGTTCTTGTCTATTTTAAATAGTAAATGGACTTCAGTCAGCTTGACCACTCAAAGCGCTTTACGCTACTTGTCACATTCACACCCCAACATACCACATCGGGAGGCAACCTAGGGTTAGGTGCCTCGCCCAAGGACACTTTGACATGTAGTCAGGGAAAACCTGGAATTGATCTACCAACCTTCCGGTTGAGGGACGACTGCTCTTCCTCCTGAGCTGCAGCCGCACTATTTTATTGTTTGTTAAATGTTTTTGTTGCTTATTTTTAAAGGGAAATAAGCGTGAGTGTGTGTGCAGGTCTTTGTAGGTGAAGCAGTGTAATTTAGTTGTATGTGATACATGCAATGGCATTAAAAAGCATTGATTTTGATTTATCCTCCTCCCCTCACATTCCCTGGAAAGTACTTTTTCTCCGGGCACATATAGTTTGAAATAACAAAAAGTTCATGTCAGTTTGAATTTATCATATACACATTTCATTTTATTGATCAGGCAATGGGATTTTTTTATCATCTTAAAGGCCTGAATTATTTTATCCACCTGGTTTTATATAGAAACCTTTTATTATTGCTTTAACCTGCTTTTATGCCTCTATTCTGCGTGAGTCAACATGAATTTATTGCTTCTCCTCTTGATTTCATAATTTTTGGTGATAGGCTGCAGTGCAAACTTAAAAGATAATAAAAATAAACATCAAAGTGTGCAAACGTTGGCTGATGCAGTTAGGAGAAAAGTTAAGGAACAAAGTGTGACAGAGAAATTTGGGAGTCAGGTATGGAGCATATGAAGCCAAATAGGTCCAAACTGAGCATATGGAGCTTCGTTTTCAAGGTGCTGTTCATCGCAGTGGTAGCACAGTGCTAAGTAAACACTCCCCTCTGGTACGCCGCTGCATTCCTCAAGCCAACAGGAAAATCTACGCCACCCACTCAATTTGCAAATAACAGTATTTTTGCCAAGCTGAGGCTGTGATAGACAGGAGCCGGAGCCCACTGATGAGCAAACTTGCACCAACACTGAGCATCTTGTGCATACGGAGTATGAAAAATACTCAGATCTCAGATGACTGTCGGCTTATTTTGTGAGCTTATCAAGTAATTTGAGGATTTTAATGAGTGCTTAAAGTAAGTAAACAAACATAAAAATAAACTTTTAAATGACAGCTCTGATTTTATCACCTATATTTAAAGTTTTTATTAGATAAAACAACGAGGAGGTGTTTACCTGACAGTGACATACATTAACAATAAGCTGCCAGAGAAAAGTTTTAATATTCCTTCCACCCACAAGACACAACAAAATAGAAAAGTTTACATCGTCTGGTGAAACAGGTGAGTAAAGATGTAAAAATGTTATGAGTTATCCCTATAAAGCGAACCTGTAGTCAAACCTGAGGCAACCCATGCAGCGCATTCACAACCCCTGAAACTCTTCTGAAATCCAGCCCACTGTGCCCCCACAGGAATGCTTATAACTAATTCAATTTACATGCTGCTGTTTTTAAAACACTGCAGGTACAATGTGACTTTCCTGAAAAGGATTTTTTTTTCTTTTTTTGGCCGCGGTTGGAAACGAATTTCTCTGCCTCTGCAGTTTTCTGTTTCAACAAAGGCCCACACAATTCCCTCTGACAGCTTCCACACACACAAAAGGAAACCACTGCGACTCAAGTGTGTGCGGAGTTTTGCTCCTGAGCAAGAGCAAGAGAGATAAAGAGGGAGTAAGAGAGGAGAAGGACATCGGAGTGGGAGTGTGTGACATGGGCTCTTTGCATACACGATTATTACAGCTGGTGCATAAAAGCTTATGGGTGTCATCAACTGTGTTCTTAAAGGTCTGTGTGTGTGTGTGTGTGTGTGTGTGCGTGGGGAGAGAAGGTGCTGTCAGCCTGCATTTGTGTCGGTGCTCGTGTTTCATGTTTTAAACAACACATGCTTGTTATCTGAAACCTCGCCACATTGGAAGTGCACTGTTACATCTGTCTGGCCAGCATGCGTGCACATCCTTGCAACACTCTCCATGTCACACCTGTGTCCTTAAACAGATAAAAATATGTCTTTCTGTGTCATACTGGAGTAATGTAATGTAACTGCACACAGTCGTGGTGGTGGGAGCATTTTCACAGTATTTCAATACCTTATAATAAAGATTTCCTCAGAAATATATTTGTTATTCTTTAAGTGCCACCTCACTTGTACATCATCACATTAGACAGCCAGATTCGCTCTACGTGTCAGCTTGAATGCCACCATGTTAGAAGCGCTGCTCCCCTCGCTGTCTCGGGGGTCTTGGCGGGGGCTCTCTGGATGGAGCACATCCATGGCCCTTCCTCTTATCTCTGTATTAGTCTCCTCTCCTGGGTGCCGGAATGAGGAGGCTTGAGGAATGAGAAAGGGGGGAAAGGCAAGATAAAGAGGGAGAGCTGGAGCAAAGCAGAGCGGATGCAATTAAAAGACTGGGTCACAGATCGCAGTGCCAGGCGTCAGTGTGATTAATACACCACCACTCAGCCCGGGAGCTTTTCTGTGATGTGTGTGAGTGTGGTTTTTTTTGGGAATTTGCTGGCTGCTAAGCATGCCACAGCTAGAGGGCACCAATGTGTTGATGTCAGGCTCCTTGTGACCTGAACAATCAAAGGTTGAATGACTGACAGGAAACATTAAAAACATTTTCTCCAACAAAAGGAAAAAGCAAAAGCGAGACATTTTGAAAATATATCTAAAAATGACCAAATGCAGCCTTAAAACTTTCTAATTACTTTTGACAAGACCATCTGTCACACAGCATGTCGCTTAACTTCACACTTTTCTAAACATTAATGAGCATCTACAACCCTTCCTCTCTTCTTGCATGCCTTTTGGCTGACCATCTCGTCGGCAACTCCCCACTAATTTCAGATCAGACCAAGTCAGTGGAATCTGACTCCCAGTCAGTCCACGCTCTGCAGAAAAACTTGCATCAAGGCAGCAAATAACAGCCTTGAATATTCCCCCCAATTGAGCTATCGCCCTTCCCAGAGTGCAATGGTAATGAGAAATGTTTCTTTTTGAACCACAGCAAGCTGCACAAATATATAAACTGAATCTTTCTTTTATTCCTTTCATCTGGCTCCCACTCACCAGACCTTGGCTTCAAGGCTTCCCCTTCGATTTAGCGCGAGCGGAGAAAGAGCCACGCTTTATCACAGCAATATCGCTTTTAAGGAGGTGAAGCGAAGAAAGTGCCTCAAGGCTACATAGTGTCTGTTATCTCCTGGTACAATATAATAATTTCACACATCCGTAAGTGAGACAGTTGGACTTTAGCTGGACCAGGGGACAAAGAGGGAAATGTGAGCAAACTAGAGGCAAGAATCAGGAGACAAAAGGAGCTTCTGGGAAATGTCTATGGATGTCAGTCAGCCGTATAAACGCTGGAATGAAAACCAGTTCTTCTTTAATAAGTGGCTCTTTTCAGCAATGAGCAAAAGCCACAGTTTTGAAATAACCTTCAGACTTTAATCACACATAAAAAAGACACAGTGCAGAAATGAGAGCTTCATAATTCTGCTACAAAAGACGAGACCCAGTCTGTGTCCAGAGTTTATGGCTGCAGCCCCTGTTAGCTGCTTATTTTTAGCTGGATGTGATCACCCTGGAGACTGGCTTTATTATTGCTAAAAGAATAAAAAACCCAGCTTCCTTCCGCTGCCCCACCCCTAGCACCAGCAAACTTCCCCAGGTCCACAGAGAAACCAAAGACTCACTCACAGGGTAATCAGCTTTTAATTTTCTCCTTTTTTATGTTCTCTCATTTCTTCTTTCTCTCCCTCTCTCTCAATCACCCTGGACCACCGACTGAGCCGGTCAGCAGCCATTTCTTCTCTGGTTTTCTCTCCATCTTTACTGTATTAGCATAAAAGTGTTTGCATCCTTCCCTGGTGATTGTTTAGCAGCTGTGTTCAGCATCTTGATTTGGTTTCTTGCGACTGCCCTAATTAGCATTACACACAAGCGCTTAGAGGGGAGCAGAAAATTCTGCTCGGGCTGAGTTATTTAAGGGATCAAAGGCCAAAGGAAAAGGCAGACACAAAGGTGTATCACTCCATCTCGATAACGACTACAATCTCCAAGTTCACTGAAACTTCCCATTTATGTAACTATTTAACCAAAGTAATGTGTCAGGTGCTCTTTTCAGATAAAAGGTGTAATCACAACAAGTAAAAACCCTCTTATCTTCTCTGCTGCTCCCCCTCGCCAGCCCAGATCATGTCTTCTAAAGCCAATGATTAGACTTAAGACAGATCTCCTTCATTATCTGACTCTCTCATCCATCTCTCTCTAATCCTGTCTCCACTCCAAAGCCCTTTGGGGCAAGCGGTAGGCCATGGCAGCCATTAGTCTCCAGGGTCAGAGACATTATCCATCCATATTTTCCCCATGAGGAGATCAAGGCCATCTCAGAGGTTTGCTACACCGACTGCTATCTCATGTAGAAAGCTCACACTGACTCATTTATGGATGCACGTTCTGTCTAAGATCATTTGATATAAGCAGGGAGACTGAAACTGAAGTATATAAACATTTTGATGGTGAAGTAATTACACATAATAGCAGAATTCCGAGCAGCTGAAAATGTTGAGACGTTGCCACTAATGTTAGCTAAAGATTCAAAGCATTTATTGTCATGTGTACAGTTAACAGCTGGTTTTCCTGTACAGTGAAAATCTTACTTTTCCTTCCACACTGATACCACCTCCTCCTTTCCTTTCGGCTTTTCCCCTTCAGGGGTCGCCACAGTGAATCATCCGCTGCCCCCTGACCCGGTACGGAAGTCGCAGGGTCATTTGGCACATGTTTCACACCGGATGCCCTTCCTGACGCGACCCTCTGCATTTACCCGGGCTGTTCCAGCCCTCAGGGAACACTGGCTCGTGCCCCCTTGGTGCAGCAGTTGCAGGGTGTGAAGAAAAAAAAAAGTAAAAATTAAACACAATAAAAAAAAGGCCTTTTAATACTCCTCTCCATTCACCAGAGGCTGGGGGAACTCCTGCATAAAAAAAACCCACTTTCGAAAAGCATAACACATGGCAACAAAAAATTTAAGGTTTGGTATTGCAAACAAAACCAAAACGTGCAATCCATAAAAACAGGTTGTAGCAGGGATGATCCAGAAGGAGCCCAGCCGTGCGCTTGGCTCAGCCAGGCAAAGTCCAGCAGGGAGAGTGTGTCCAACAGCAGGTGCTTAATAGAAATAAACCCGGACAAGCAGAGCATTCCAGGACGCCGGAGCAGGATCCGGCTCACAGCGCCCAGCCAACCTATACGTCTACAAACAAAACTTAAAGAGTTACATATTAAAACCATATAAAATTCTGGGCGAGGTGTCCTACCCGTGAATGAAGCCTCCCCTGACTGAAGGAGGAAGGGAAACGCAGCCAGACACCCGACTCCTAGATGCGGGGAAAAGGCAGCTTGGCCAGATGCCAAGGCACTGCAGCAGCCGAGAGGGAAAGGGAGAGTCCACCTAGCAAGGCAGAGCCAATACAGGCCGCCCCAACTACACGGCCAGCAAACTGCCACACTGCAGACAAAGTTACGCAGCTGTCACCCAAAAGACAGAAACACAACACAAGAAACACTGATGACACTTACGGTGGATCCGCAATCAAGATCTCCTGGCAAGGCACCCCTGTCCACTGCCAGCCAACCCCCCAGAAGGGAAGAAGCCTTACATAAATGTGCAACATCTGGGTAATTGTGCAAACTGTCAGAGGCAAACAGCATTTAGTGTGTGCAAAACTGAAAAAAATAAATATGCATTTACAAGTAAAGTGTCACAAATAATCAGGATTCCACTTGAGTGGAAGTAATTAGCCTCATACATACTGAGTTTTGTTGGTTCATCCAGTGAGCCAAAACTACTAAACAGAGTGAACTGATCTTAAAAGCTTAAGGAAGATTGGCTGTAGGGATCAGCTGTTCTGGGCTTTGTACCATTGTTGTCATTTCTGGATAACAGCATTGTTCCTTCAGCCGCTGTTTTTAATGACAAATACAAAGCAATGTCCAAAAAGAAACCATTCATTCAGTCATTATCTGTACCGCTTATTCCTATTACGGGTCGCGGGGTGAGCTGGAGCCTATCCCAGCAGTGTTTCAGGTGAGAGGCAGGTACACCCTGGACAGGTCACCAGTCCATCGCAGGGCCAACAAATGTAGGGACAAACAACCAATCACGCACACACTCATTCCTAGGAAGTCGGAGAACTCGGAGAGAACCCACGCATACACGGGGAGAACACGCAAACTCCACACAGAAATGCCACCAGCCCCCTTCGTTCGAACTGCCCGCAGCCAAGGCTCGAACCAGCAACCTTCTTGCTGTGAGGCTGCCCCCCAAAAAAACCAGAAAACAAAAAAAACATTTTACAATATATCCATGGTTAAAACAAATTTTTTCTTTTACTAAACAATATGAGGCATTAATTAATGACTTCAGAGGAAGTTTAAAGCTATTTTTTTTAATAATGTTTGACCAAAATAGAAAATAGACCACTTATAGAAACCCTTGTCAAGACTGGTTCATGTCATCTGGCCCATGAACCACAAACACTTGCATTAACTCGAGTTAGGCCCAGTTCACTTGCTTTGGACCACATCTAGCCTCTATAATGTCAAACAGAGCCATAACAACAAAAACTGAAGCCTAAGTAGGATGAAATATCTTAGAAATAGGCTTTTTCTTCTGGTAGGATATTTCTTCTCACTAAGACGTTTTTATCTTAAATTTTATTTTATTTTATTACACATTTTAAGTGTTTTGGTTCTTAATGATCTCAATAAGATATTAAGGTTTGTTACTGAGATTTTATTCCCTGTTGTGAGTCTATGCTTGAAACCAGAATATCCACAGTGACAAACCAACATTACACTAGGGGTAAAATTGCTTTTCTAAAGTAATAATTTTGTTTTTTCAAACAAGACAAGAAAAGAAGTTTTCATATTTCATATATTTCTATGAATTAAGATTCACTCATTTTTGTGAGAAAACCCCCCAATTTAAGATATTTGGGGGTTCAGTGAGTTTAGCTACGATCATGTTTTGGAAAGTCTTGACGAGCCAAATTTTCTTGTTCTGTTGGTAGATGAATGTTCTTTTTTTGAGCAACATAATCTCAGTTTTTGTACTTTTTTTCTTGTTCTTTAAAGCTGACTTTTTGCAGTGTAGGCCTAAATGTTTTTTACTTTCTGGGATCCTGATTATTGTTTGTTCCACCTGGTGATGGGTGAACTAAAGTAGACTGTAATATTAATATGTTGAATATGCTAGCAAACAGTTGCCAGTTGTGGGCATCAAATTCTAAAACACCGGAGCTGAGGGAAACTGCAGAGTTGACTGACTTTCCATCAGTTTTTAGACGTCAGTCAGTCATTATCTGAACCACTCATTCTATTACGGGTCGCGGGGTGAGCTGGAGCCCATCCCAGCAGTGTTTCAGGTGAGAGGCAGGTTCACCCTGGACAGGTCACCAGTCCATCGCAGGTTTTTAGACGTTTTCAGGGACAATATAGATTCTGAAAAAAATGTTAATAGTTTACCATAGTGGAAATTTGTTATTGGCTCTCCAATAATATTAATTAATAATAATATCAATAATAATAATATCAATTATAATAATAATATCAATAATAATAATAATAATAAAATAAAAAGGAACGAGCGAGCTCCCTAAACACATAAAAAAAGAGAAAAATAAATCAGATTCATGGACACCAAACATAAAAGTAAGTGTTTTTTGTAGCTTCAAGTGTCATCACAGCTGGTGAGCTACTCAGCTACTTCATCCATAGTTAATGGATCACGATTGATAAGTCCTCAAATGAAAGACAGCAGAAAATACATTATGGATTCATAGAAAATAACACAGAATTAATCATAAAAGAAAGAATTCATCATTAACCATAAAGTCGCTGCAGTTCTATCTAATAAACATTCACACTGTCCCAGTTTCAGCTTGGATTTGCATAAGAATATGATAGGAGGGGGGGGGGGGGGGGGGGGGGGGAGGGGGGGGGG
>JBAMHW010000003.1:34100732-34112488 GCA_037177495.1 Rhadinocentrus ornatus
GTTGAGGTGTTGTTGGAGAAGAAGTCGCACTGTTTTAGTGTGGGTTGGGGGGGGGGGAAGAAGGGGACCACCCCCCCCCCCCCCCCCCAATAAATCTGGAAAATAAAGTGCAAGAACAGCTCTCTATTTAAAGAAACCATTTTGAGTTTAACAGCTTACTTTCTTTGAAGTCCCCCTGGTCTGTTCCAGAAAATCAATTAAAAACACGACTAATGCATTTGCACCTAACATCTTTCACTTTTCCTCTTTAGAGCGTTTGATGTCCCCCACTGCCTAACGCTGTGTAAACGCTGAGATCACAGAGATAGTGAAGGGAGGATTTCAGCACAGACTCGCTCACGCTCATTCACTGCTTCAAGTGAAGCTTTGACCTAAAGTGAAATTAAATAATGAAGGATATCAATGGACTCCTGCTGCGCTCTTCTTGCACAACACTCCACAGAAACATCCAACACGTCTCAGAAGCCCATCAGACGAAGGGAACAACTATCCGCCCCGTGCATGGCCCTTTAGTTTTTTAAGCCTGTGAGGACATTTTATTTTCCTATGATTTATAAAAAATTAAAAGGAAGCATCCTTTACTTTCACACACCTTTTCCTTATATTTCCTGTATGACTCCCAAAGTGACAGTTATCCGCGTGATCTGCAGTGGTCCTTAATGCAAACATAAAGCTCACCCATAAGTGGACAATTCTAAGCCACATTGTTGGCTACAGATGGAGGAGGCACAATAGAAGAGGCTACACCTCTCCGCTCAACTATCTACCAAGAGGGAATGGGAGGCCTGTCTCCGCAGGCCATGGAGCTAAAACCATTATTCTTATCACTGCAGGACAACTCACTGCAGGCCAGGCAAAAAAACCTCCTCTGAAAGGTCAAATGAGAGAGTCTCAGTGTGTGTTTACCTCCTCCCTGCCCCTCTCACACCAGACGTTTCTGTATTTCTCATTAACTGATAATACATCACTTATGACCTTGTGATAAAAATACATTAGCTGGAGACAAGTCATTAATCTATAAGGAATCAGGCTGTTTAGGTTATCAGGTGGGAATGGGCAAGCTATACAATTTATCTCACAAGTGATTGGAGCAGGTTTAATTGGCCTTCTTTAAGCAAGTTCGTTTTTATAGAGAAAGTGTCCAAGGCCTGTGTTGCCTTTGGCAGCAAAGATCACACCTTCAGATTTGTCTGTTTTGAAGAAAGTCCAGGTTAGGATTGGCCAGTATGCAACAGGGAAATCCAAATTTATCTGCAGGCACTGCAGGATGGATAATGGATTCCTTATTGAGACAAAGAGCTTGGTGCTCACTGTATATGGAAGTTAAATAAAGGCATACCTGACTTTGACTGGCATTTTGAAGCTCTGCATTAGAAAAGGTTGATTTAAAAATGAGCAAAAATAATAAAAAAAACAACAAAGCTTCTCCAAAACAAATTAAAATCTTTGTTAAAAAACAGTTAATGTGCTTTAGGAATGAATGAAATTCCTCCTGCATTTATATTTTGATCCATAACTGATCACATAGTGAGCTGCTTCTGTCATGCGATCTAGCCAATGAAGCCACCATAACAAGACAACAAAGCAGCCTGGTGGCAGGAAGCGGGAGTCATTTTGTCTTCCAAGTACAAATTGGTCACATAAGAAAATGGTTAGCCTTATAGCATAATTTCCTGCATCATATTCTGGCAAAATTATTATACTGATTCCCTATAAATCCTTAAAAGTGCTGGTTTAACACCAAAGCTAGTTGCATACAGGTTTGGGAGTCCACATATTTCTCTATTCCCGCAACATGTAGCCACCACAGATGTCACCACACCTTAAATGTTTTGGGTCATATTAATATTGCTATATATTATTAAGAATTACTTCTACAGCATCATACTGAAAGGGAACATTTGCTAAATTTGTTAAGATGTGCAAATATCAGAATAAGTGAAGAATAAATGAAGATGGCACATCACACCATTAAAAAGGTACCCGATTTTAAGGTACCCGAAGAAAAGCAAAATTCCTGGATGAATACAGTTTTTTTTTTGGAATGATGCAACTTTAGCTCTAAACTACTGTCAACTCAGGGTGGCACTGGCCACCTATGAGAAATCTGACTGGACACCCCAGGTGCCACATCAGGGGAAGAGGAGGACAGAAAATTATTTCCAGACAGGATCACCAGTATCACTACACCAGTTAGAAGTTTTAAAAGAGTTTCCTAACTAGTCATCCTTTAAAATATTGACATTTGTCCCTGTGGAACTACAAATACTAATGTAATGTTAGCATGAAGCTACGTAGCAATGCTAATCAAGGTCTATGCTAGCACTAGAATAGTTTTAAGAAAACCCCCCAGCAGGCAGTAAACCAGAACTGTTCCCCCTACTCCACATCAAGCTCCACACACTGCACCCCGCAACAACCAGCTTACCTTCTATGGAGCTTTCTGAACTTGTTGCACATTTTTCTAGTTGGTGATCCAGATTATTCATGTAAAGATGTTTGATTTCTCATGTCCCGGTAAAGTCTTGCCAACCCTCTGCCCCCTCATGTATAAAAGTCTACTGTGAGACATAAGATTACATATGAAAGAAGTAATCTGTATGCAGGAAAATACAGTATGTTTGTTTTGTATAATTGTTCATTTACTGAACATGGGTCATTATTAAAGACAGCATGAAAAATATACTCGGCAGCTGAAATCTGATGGCTGGTAGCCATGTAAAGTTATGAAAACCATTTCTAAAAATTACTTTACAGCTGTGTTTGATTTTTTTCCCACGACCTGATTAGACGAAATAGTGCCCAGTACAAAACACGAAAGCACAACAAGGATCTGTGTTTCCAAGTCAAATAAAAAGATTAAATTAGCAGGTTAACAGTGTGGGGGGAAAAAAAAAGCAGAGAAGTTTTATTTTAGATTTTACCAAAAATTCTTGATTGGCTTTATTAAACAAACATGATGATCCCGCTTGTCTGGATATTGTTCTGCCTTTTCCCTTTCAGGGCATCTACAAATGTCCACACTGAAACCTTCAAAGGGAGATCACATGTTGTTGATATAAATATCTGAGTGTGCAAAGTCTATTAAAACATGCAGACCAGCATTGTGATGGAGGGATGCCAGATGCATTTACAGCTCCAAGCTTTAAAATACCAAATTAATTGCCTTATTTTTGTTCCTAATCCAAAGTGAGTCTGACTTTCTTGCCAACACCGATTCGCCAGTGTTAGTGCGAAACTCTTCAAACAACGTTTTGGACACTGGGTCAATCTAAGCTAGCCGCTGTAGCTTGCTAACCGGTAATGTATGCTTGCACTTCAGCTGTCTGCGATACGTAAGTCTCCATGTCGTGCTGCAGGCAGAGGTGACTGAGAGGCAGATGAGGGCATCCAGTGCAGTATGAAGGATGGTGGAATTCGTTCCCTCAGGCCACAGTGATGGCACTACATCGATCCAGCCACTCGGGAGCCTGAAGTGCAGAGCCTTTTGGCTTTGTCAGCATTGTTCAGCTCAGCAATGTTTCCACTCCCCTGATGGCTGTCACAAACCCAGGAGAACCAGCCCAGGGAATAGGAGGTGAAAGCGCTGATGTAACTAGAGCAAGGCAGGTGGCACAGGATGGGCTGCTGTATAACCGCTAACACTTCGTCAAGCACTATGTTTTCTGCCTGTTTTAAAATTCAAGCACATTAATGTTTATTGTCAAGCGTTTGCAAAGCAGGAAAGGCAGAAGGGCTGTTGGAATATTTCCTGCTTCTTCTTCCTGTTTGTCCTGTGCAGCCTGCCAACTGCAACTCTAGATTAGTTCATTTTCCTAATCCACTCATATGTTTACTTATGTGGAAGTGGGTGAACGTCACTGAATGTATAAACACTCAGGCGGTCAGTGTTTGTCTTCTAAGGTGATTCACAACGTACGCTGGTTTATATTCTTGTCGTTAATCTCTCAAGTCACCTCAAACGCACCCTGAGACTTAATGTTCTTCTTTTCTCGCCAACTGAATAGAAACAAAATCCTGACCCTGGTCTTAAAGTCCCCCCAAGATCTGAGTCATGGTGCTGATATCTGAAAAAACTGCTAATTTAAAAGGCACCGACCTTGGTACTGAAGAGACCTTAAGTGGCCTCCAGAGGCTTCCCAGGATGAGGGATTTTATTAAAACATAGTTACAGACACAGAACAAAAATTTGAGTGGAACCCTGCGTCCTTGGGTCTGTCTAGGGCGTTGCTGAATACAGGAGCCAACATTTGTTGCTAAAGGGAAGTTTTGTTCAACAACAAAAACAAAAACAGGCCACACTTGGAAAAAATACCTCAAGAAAACAAAATATAAAAGATAAATTGATGGTTTTGGTAATAATAATGATGAGAGTTAAATAAAATTCTCATCGCTCTAATGCCCTCCTAGTGAGTACATAGCCGAAGTCAGCTACTAGTTAGCATACATTAGATGAGATTACAGGGTCGATAGCTTGTAGTGTTGGGCAGAATGAAGCACAAGTGCTTTTTAATAGCAGATGTCTTGACACTTGTCAATCACATATCGTACCACATACGTATCACAATCTGTCCACCTTAGATCTCATCCAGAAGTCCATCACTTCTCACAATACCAGCTAGTGGTGCGGAGTAACCTCACAAGACACAACACAGCTATATTACAGCTGGGTTAAATGCTATGTAAAGTCTTATTTACTAATAGAAATCATGGTTTTTATATTTTGTATCTTGTATAGCATAAAACATGCAGATTAACAAGCTTTAATAGATGGCTTTTATATCTAGGGCAGAGCTAGTTGTCTATCTCTGTTTACCATCTTAATGCTAAAGGCAGCTAACTGGCTACAAAGTTATTATTTTATTTATTTATTTATTTTTTTTTACCAAAAAGTGTGGGCATAATTTTGAGTTAAAAGGTCTATTGGCAAAATGATCTCTATCTCCCCATAGTTAAGAATCCTTTAAAACCTTCCTGGATCCAGGGAGTGATCCAGATCATCCCCAAAATCTAATCACTTGTTTGGTATTCCATTTGTGAGATTTTCTGAAATCCATCTATACTCTTTGATTTATGTTGCTAACAGACAGAAAAACAGACACACTAACGCTACCGGATACATGACCTCCACCTTGTCCACCTTGGTGGAGGTAATATCCCAGATAGCAGATGAATCTGGGTGATTTGGTACTGGCAAGTGTTGTGTGGGCCAGACTTAGACCAGATGTCAGTTGCCAGCCTGGCTTGGGTTAATGCAAGTCTCTTGTGGGCCACATGTGGTCTAGATGTTGGCTTTTTTCCTTTGAGTACAGCAAATATTTTGTGAGCAAGAAGTGGTCCTAATACTGGAAGCCTTCCTTATGACCATTCTCTTGTGGGCCACATGTGAAGGTCTTGTGACTGAGTTCTGGCAGCCACACTCACATTTAGTCAACACCGTAAGTCAAAGTCACATTTGGGCCAAACTAAAACGCACATTTGAGCTGCACATTTTCTAATATCTGGAAATGAACTTTTTAAAAATGTATTTACATATTTATTTTTTATTAGTCACGCTAATCTCAATGTCTAGGGTAGGGATAGAGGTTAGTGAAGCCATTTAATACAAGACCTTTATTTGATTTGTTTCCCTGGTCTGCTCTCATTATTCATGGCCAGAGTGCCTTTGAGCAAGGCACCTTACCTTCTTCCCTGGACATTAAATTTAGTGCAAACTTGTATGCTGCTTCGTCTGAAAATCCTGTGCTGTTAAGAAATGGTTCTTCAAAACATGAATGAAAAATCATTTATCATGTTCACCTTTTTAAAAACCCTGCTCATAAATGTGGTCTAAGTGTCGGTGGCATGATGATTTTTGGCATCAGCAGATTCCAAATCATGGATTTGGGTGAAGCACTTGGCAAGTTTTGCCAGTTTTTGGCACATTTCCTTCACTTCTAATCAAACATTAGAGCAAGAAGCCTCCATTAAACGTATGAAACACAAAGTCAACTAATTCTGCCAGGACTTGTAAAACTGAACTCATTTTGCTGTGCATGGAAAAAGGCTTTCATTCACCCCATTATTATTTGTGTGTTCAGCAATAACGCTGCAGTGAAATCCATTAAGCACAATTGCTACGTTGGCATGGTTACTGTTTAAGTGGGATAAGCAAATTCGTGCCCACCCAAGCAAAATTGTAGGGTTGTTAGACATAAAGAGAGGGTGTTGATTCATCTCTTG
The DNA here is from genome assembly GCA_037177495.1 of Rhadinocentrus ornatus. Lineage (NCBI taxonomy): Eukaryota > Metazoa > Chordata > Actinopteri > Atheriniformes > Melanotaeniidae > Rhadinocentrus > Rhadinocentrus ornatus. The sequence goes on from JBAMHW010000003.1 coordinate 34,106,955, forward strand.
GTTTATACGTCATTGTGATGACTTGTTTTTATACTGTAGAGACATTCATGGTGTGAAATAGAAAGCCTATACTGTATCTACTGTATACATGCACATTTTTTATATTATCTTTTGAATTCAATATCTTATTTAATACAAACCAGTACTCAAGGTGATAAAATGCCCTTAAAAGTTTATAGACATCTAACAATGAAAAAAACACAGGACATGACATTTCCCCTCAATCTACTGGGAGAAAAACAGAGTATTTCCTATCAAGAGCTTGCTGGGAAATGTCAAACTGACTGTCATTAAAGATCAATGTGACATTTTTATTCCATCTTTTAAAACTGTGATTCCATCTTTGCCAACAGAGGCAGTAATCTGCTCATCCCCAGCAGACAGGCGTCAGACAGATTAACTCAATTACTCTTTGACTTGACTGAGCATAGAAAACAATACATTTCTCATTTAAGCTTTATCCTGTGTGGGAGGAGTGGAGGAGGAATATTGCAGGTGGAGGGAAGGCAAAGATGGTGAAAGGGGGGCGGGGGGCTAGAAAATGATTTCTCAGGCAGTCGGCATGTTTGCTCATCTTTTTTCATGCTCCTGCTTAACTGCAGTTTGCGAGCGGCAGTGCGATATAGAGAGCGGAAGCAAAGATGGAGACGAGGAGGAATGGTAGTAGATGGAGAGACATGATGGAGTGGCAGGCAGGAAGACAGGGAGAGGGGGGAGAAATGTAGACAGAATGAGGTTTACTGCTTCTGTTTGTCAGAGTTAGTTTGCAGTATGAATCGCCAATAAAATCCAACTATTTCCACCGTGCTGACACACCTGAACTAAAACTCTGCACAGGGCATTACTGTCATCCTTATGTATGAAACACAGCGTGACACGTGTGGCCTCTGCATTGTCTGCAGCATCTGTTGCAGGGCACAGATGGCAGTAGCCATCCTCAGCAGTGCTCCTCCAAGCCCCTGCCTCGTGGGAGATGTGCTCTGTGATGACGTTTTACTGACAGCACAGGCCATCTGTCAACACATAAAAGCTTGTTTTCAACTTCCTTTTCTCTCCTTTAAAATGTGAATCCAGACGCAGGACGGTTGGGTGCGTTAGGTCGCAGAGAAATGTTCGCTGTGTGCAGGATGGATATTTGTATAGTGAATATGAAAAGGTCAGGGCTGGGCGCTTACTGCGGCAGCAACATCAGTGAAACCCTGGAGCGGCAACAGCCATGAAACCTGGGATCCTCAACAAAGTTCTGTCAGACTGCAGGAAAGAGCTGTCAGTGCAGATGCCTAACCCTTTACCACCCTTCCCTCTGCCTCCCTCACACTCTCCTGACTCTGACTCACCGTGTCAGGTCTTCAAACACTCTCCAGTCTCTCCTGCTTAAAGCTAGATGCACAGAGCCACATCAAACAAAAGAAGCAAATCCCCCTACTTTCCCTTATTTACCAGTCTTATGGTTTTTCTCAGATTAAATTTAATGGAAGGAGGTGGAGGCAATGAAGAAATGAGGAAGACAAGGCAAGAGACGATGATCCAAGAATATTGAGCTTTTTCTGTTCCACCATTCGGAATGGTGATAAGGATTCATTAAAAATTCATCCCCTCACTTTCAAAAGCGCAGACGTCGGCATGTTGGCCAGACAGCGAGCAACATCTGGACTCTCTTCTGGCTTTCTGGTTCGTTAACAGTAGACGTTTAAGGTTTAAAACATGTACACACAACAAAAAAATATATAAAAAATATTTATAAACCATAAGTAAAGACTGCAAATGGAAGATCCTTTAAATTTGTCCAGGCTCACCCTTAGGGATGGCTCCAGGAGGGACTCGGAGCGGAGTTGCACTCCTCTGCATTAAAAGAAGCCAGCTGAGGTGGTTCAGGTAAAGGTTTCTAGTCTAAATCTTTTCTGGATTATATTTCCAGGCTGTCTTTAGCCACCAGGGATGCAAAGGTCAGGGGATCTCTTCTCAGGCTGGTGCCCTTAAGAGGCATCAGATATAATATGTCAGAGCAGTGACACAAAATGAGTTAAAAATGTATTTATTTTTATTTTCTGGCTGCTTAAAAGTCCTTCTTTTACATCTGTAATCTGGGGAACAATCAGATAATATAACTCTTACGGACCAAGCATTGGAATATGTTGATACCTGTAAGGGTTGTTAATATAAGCCTCAGCTGATTTACCATTCTCTTTAACATGTTCTGTATCTGAGTTCACTGCTCTGCTAATTAGCTCTGAACCCAAAGTACAGCTGAAGCTACTGAGAATATGTTGGTTAGTAGGTCATGGATTTAGCATGTCTCAGATGCACTGAAATTTAAACCCGAGGAAGAGGCTGCAGGAAAAGGAGGGGATGTAAATGTCTGGAAAAATGCAGTGTTTCCCGTATCATTAAGCTGGGGGTGCACCATTGTATGTTTCATTAATGTCAACACGTTATCGAAGATCTGACTTTTAATATTTAAGGTGACTCCACTGAATGAAACGGTCTCATTAGGACATTTAAAAAGTTACACTGCTTTCTGTCCAGTGTTTTTAATCACAGCATACATGCATCAAAACTAATGAGTCTAATTATTATTAGTATATTTTTTATTAGTCCCCCTACCAAAATCACAAAACTTTTAATAAAATGTATCTGGAACTGAAAAATACAGTATGGTAAAAGTATGGTTGGTAAAAAGTCTTTTACCTACAGCTTACTGACTTCCTTCTGGCAAATAATGTTGTTAATATCTTCCAGTCAGGCTTTAGGCCTTATCACAGTACTGAGACAGCACTGATCAAAGTGACGATATCTGCCTAAACACAGATGCAGGCAAGGTCTGAGTTTTAGTTCTGCTGGACCTGAGTGCTGTGTTTGACACAGTGGACCATAAGATTCTATCACAGAGGTTGGAAAACTGGGTTCGAATCTCAAATGGTTCAAGTCTTACCTTGAGGACAGGACATATTTTGTTGAAATTGGTAACTGTGTCTCAGACCACATAGTTGTGAGTTGTGGGGTTCCCCAAGGGTCGATCCTGGGACCGCTCTTGTTCAATTCATACATGCTCCCTCTAGGTCAACTAATATGCAGCAAAAATTTGTCCTACCACAACTATGCAGATGACACTCAGATCTATGTGTCACTCATGGCGGGTGAATGTGGGACTGTAGAGTCACTCTGTCACGACACTGAACAATGTGAACATTTTCACATTAACCAAATTCATCCCACGGGACAGATTGTCCCCACTAGCGGGCTGGTTTTAGCCCCCAAGCCGGACATTTCTAACTAGATAAGAGAAACTTGGTGGTCATTCTTTTAAAAAAAACTGTCACAAGGTTATCATCAGGGAACCATGTTAGACTTAACGCTGATACACCCAGCAGATGGATGGATAAGATAAATGAAACCTTCTACCTGCTGATAAGATCGCATCAATTCTTCCTCCAATGATGATGGGGTAGATATGTTTTACTGAAAGGAAAGGCAAGTACGTAAAGCTGTAAGTTACTCTGAGGAAAATGCCAGGGGCCTCTCCCAAGTCATGAGCATTCAGCTGCTGGGAGCCATAACGTAATGTTGAGACCCATAAGTAATGACAGCAGTGGTGGGCTGATCCACCGACACTGCTTCTTTCCCTGCAGACAAAAAGGTAGCAGTGGAAAGAGATTTACAAAGTGAAGCATGTGGGGATTTTTTTAATACCTGCACTCATTTTCTCAATACTGGACACAATCAACCACCCAAAGCAGATTCGATTCACCACCTGCGTTATGCCTTAACTGCACATGTGTGAGATTTCAGTTTCTATAATTCCCTCTCTCTCATCTTTCGCTCGGAACCTCCTCCCTGTAGAACGTACCCACGCTGGGTCTGACTGTAAATCTGATGCTACACTTAAAGCTTTCTAAGCTTTGCTCATTCACCAAAGAGGCTGTCTGCTTCTGCTATGAGTAATATGCAAGTAGCATTTTTCTGCTTCATTCATGTTAAGCAGAATTTAGTAGACCTGCAGAAATGTAACAACGATGAGCATCATCACAGTAAATTACATGATGATTTAAGTATTTTATGATCTGATACATATTTTTAAATAGACAAAAATGCTTTGTTTTTTTTCCTGTCTCAGAATTCTCCTGAACTAAGGTTGTTAAGTGCAGCAGTGACTCACTGAGTAACAGGACGTTTCTGGGTTTCAAGAAGGCGCTTACAACTTGAGGAGATTAAATAATGACTGATAAGAACACCTTGGAATCCAATGGGTTGGACTAAATATAGCAATCACCTCTAAAAAGCATAATCTTAAAAGACAGAAAGAGCAAATACAGGATTTGTTTGTGTTTATAAACCAACAAAAACGAGACGGTTTGTCAGAAATCCACTTTTAGTGCTTCTACTCTGCTTCACGATCATCAGATTGAAGGTGATGACAATTAATTCTGTGCAAAACGTTAAAATCTTGCTTGTGTGTCACAATAAACTCAGGAGCAATTTTTTTTATTAAGTGTGATGTTTTAGAAATTATAGACACCCATCTGTGTATTTGGATTTCTGCATCAGCATTTTGAATTTGTGACTTTTTAGGTGTTTGCCAAAATAAATGTTTTTTTTAATAGTTACATCATTAAGGTCCCAATTTGTTGAAAAAACGTTGGTGCACTTTACAATTCACTAGTTTTCCAGCTGCCTTTTTGGCCTTGCCATCTTAAATAATGAGGTTTTGTTCCCTTGCTTTTCAAACTGTGCTTAGAGTCTATAAAGCAGAGAGGGAGGATTCATAGATTAGATTAGATTCTTGGTAACCCTGTCTAAAAGAAAAAAACTTTTTCATTTTCAACTTTCACATGTTCCTAATTGTGCAAGCTCAATTGTTTGCTCCATATGTGTTTCAGTCCCTTAGGCAGGGGTCTGCAACACGTGGCTCTTTAACCCTTCTCCTCTGGCGCTGACATCTCCGGAGCAGCAACGTAGCAGTTGCTGAAAAGTACCAAGCTGGAAATGAGCGAAGAAAAGAGATTTCGGAACATCTGTGGAAATCTGCGCCGTGCAAACATGGTTTAAAAAAGTGAATCAAATCTCCAGACTCAACTTCTGCTGCAGTCCGGAAATTGTAAGGTTTGGAAAGCTGTTCACAAACGGAGAATGCATGAACGAATCACTCATTAAAATTTAGAGCATCGATTGTAGTTCTGACAATTAGACACAGGGATGAGGTGTATGAACTCTGTGGGTGTGCAGGTTTGGCATTGTCTTTTTTTCATGACATAAAATGCAATAAAAAGTTAATAGTTTAGTTAACTGTAAATAATTTTTAAGAGTCATAAAGGTTTGTGGGTCTGAACAATGTTTTTTTGGTGGGACAGTTGGTAAAGTACACTGTAAAATGTGACATTGGTTTAAAGAGATGTCTAGTGGACATAAGTTAATTTGAATCTAGCTGTTAGTAATACTAACCTTAAAGCCGCAGTGTGTAAGTTGGAGTGTCCCGTCAGGTGATGAGGAACAGAACGATACATAATTATTATTTTTTTATGCCAATAAGTTACAAG
>JBAMHW010000003.1:34114808-34134352 GCA_037177495.1 Rhadinocentrus ornatus
GAGGGGACGCAGACTGGAGGCTGGAGGTCTAGAGGTGATGCAACGCTGATGAAACACACAAGAGGAGGATTTCCTTTTATTTATTTATTCTTACACAATGTTTCTTTTATTTGTTGTCCTAATTTCTGTCAAGACGGTCTTTATTTCCCGCAACTCCTTGTCCACCTGGTTAATAGTGGTGATTGTGTCCCTCTGCACCGCCCACCCACCCGAGCACCCAGCAAGTAGAAAGAAATATTATTTAACGCTAAATAAACTGCTACCAATCTCACATGTATCACTTGTGAGATTGTTCCACTAGTAATAGTGTTCTTTTATATTCTTTTGTATTACATGTTTATTTTATAAATTCAAACAAATTACTGGCATCAGTGTCATTTAGCAGACGCTTTTCTCCAAAGTGAATTCCCCGTGTAAATATATTCATGATCGATTTATGGAGTTGAGGTTTAATATGTAATGATGGTGTGAATGTTTTTCTGTCAGAGGAGCATGCTGACCTTGTCAGGACCTCTGAGCAACATTCTCATGTATCCTTGAGCCCTGATAAACATGCTGAATGCATTTCCGTTCTCATGAGTCATTGCTGACATTAAAAAAACAAAAACAAAAAAACCTTTAATTGACCATAGCTACATCACTTTGGTCACCTGTGCATCACCCCTACCTGTCAATCAGAAAAGCATGATGGAGTTAACCAGGAGTAACGTGCTGCTTCGAGTTAATATGAAATATATCAGTCATGTTTAAAGGTAAGACTTATGATGGAAGAACTTGTCTTAATCGTACAGAAAGAGTGACCGCTACCTGAGGCTGTGAAAGTGTGAATCACGACATCTGTCGCTGTGTAAAAGTTGGAGCAGCCTCATTAGTTCCTGAGGAAAAAGTACCGGCGTCACGTTGTGGTAGAAGTGTTGCCAACGGCAACGATGCTCATTAGTTGGTTATGTGAAGACAAAGTTATTGCATTTATATATATAAATGCAATTCAGGGCTCTGTGAAATCAGTTTTATTCTAAATCCTACTTTTACGGATTAAATGCTGTTTGTGTAAAAAAAAAAGTTAAAACTTGTTGGTCGTTCCGGTGCCGCCGTTTTTATTCTCTCATCTTTGACATATATGCAGTTATAAAGTTTCAGCTGACATGAAGGACACTGGTTTGGCTTTTTTATAGAATGTGGAAAAATATGTTGGATAAATCTTTGCCTCTCCACCATTGTTTCATCTTTGGTATAACCTTTACAGAAACGGATATTAGTGACCTTATACAAGAAGCCGAGTGAAAGAAATAAAAAGGAAAACATCAAAAGAAGGCGGGAGAGAGATCTAAGAACAGACTGAAAAAATGATCAAGTGATTTAAGTGCTTCTCACCTGGGATATCACTGTAGCTCACATTTATTAATGCTGGGAAAACAATCCCGTGTGGTATATCACTTAACGAGAAAGGGTGGATTAAATGAAAGATGTCCGATTAAAACATTTAGAAGCACAAGAAAAACAAAACAAAGGAATGCATGAAAATCAGTCAGGAGACTTGGGAGCTTTTAATCAGATAAAAATAGAGAGAAGAATGAAGAAGTGAAATGAGCTCACGGTGAAAAAGTGCACTAATGCAGTGGTTCCCAACCTGGGGTCTGTGGACCCTGAAGGGGGTCGCCCAGTGAGCACAGCAGGTCCCCGAGGCTTTGACCGTTCAGAGCCAGTGTGACTTAAATAAAATCCATGTCCACTCAGAGACAAGTTGAGGTGGATTCACTTAAGTTTCTTGTGGTGTTTCATTCACATGGAACCAAAGATTTGGGATCCCCAAAAACACATTAACTTTGCAGTATTTCATTAAGGAGACATGTCTGAGACATGCCACAACGCAGAGGACTTGTCTTTATTTTGATAAAAAATCTAAATAAATAAGACTATATGTTATAAAAACCAAGAATTTTTAAAACCAAAGTTTTTAAAAAGCAGAAAAATGGATAAACAATGCTACACAATTTTCTTTAGATGTGTAACTTTATAAGAGCAACCACACAGTTCCTTTCGTGAGGGCTTCAAGCTGAAATTCTGAATGAAACACCAGAGATGACTGGCTCATTCAGCGGACAGCTTTAGAGTCCTTGAAAAAAAACAAAAGACAAAAGTGAAATAATTACCATTCCAAGACGAATATTCTACAAACAGGAACGATTTCTTGCTGTTCACTGAAAGCAAGACACAAAAGGACACAGAAGCATCACGCTAGCGGTGACTTTTTTCTGTCTACACACAAAACACTCGTTCGTACAAGCACAACCACAAAGATGCAGAGCTGCATACAAAATTCCCAGAGACACAGAGGGACATATGGAACAGCAACAATATTGCCGGATGAGTAAATTCAGTTTATTCAGAACGGAATAAATAGATGATAATAAACAGCAATATCATTGATGTTGTTGCAGCAGTGTCTGCTGCTCTTAAACTTATAATGATGGCATCATCTATCATGCTATTCTATGTTCTTTTTAATTTGAAGAGATATTTAGCTTTTCCCCTTGAATTTATCTCTTTACTCCCATTTGGCCATGATTAACATCGCACATTAATGAAGAAACTTTCTGTCTGGTCCTCTGTACTCATCCTTTTGATGTTTGACCCAATATAAAATTACACCATGTGATGCTCTGCAATCGATACAAACGTTCTGCAGGACAAAGTCAAAAGTGTAAACCAAAAGCTTCCCTAGTTGCACAGGAGACGGCTGAAATGTACCGTGTGCTCCAGAATGGTGAAATTAGGAGTGAACATGCAAGCGTGTTTCAGTATGACTCAAATTTAGCAAACATTTCGTCATCTCTCATGTCCACGATAAAAAAACATAGAACATGCAGGAATTTATCGAGAAATTGAAGAGGAAAAAATTTAAAGTATAAATACTGTATAATAAAAAAAGTCAATATTCCAGTTTGAGCAAACTGGTAAAAAAGTACAGATTCAAAAGGGTATCAAAAGAAAATGCCCCAGTTACCATGGTAACGATACCACATTACGACATCAGTTGTAAAAAAACAAAACAGTTTCATGTATTTACCGTTTTTTCTTTTTCTATAAAAGCAGACTGAGCCACATTCTGTGAATTAGGCTGAAAAATAAAAATAATAATAATAATACTTATTATTATTATTATTATAGTTGGTTGTGCGCTGGTCCCTGTGGTGCCTGACTCGGACATATAGGAATCCGGGGAGACCTGGTCCTTCTGGGCATTGGGGGGCCTCTTGGAGGGATGGGTTGCTCTTGGGGTCCTGGGTCCTGCACTCTGTCTGCCTCTGGGGGGCTGGCGGCTGGCGTCCCTGGCCTCCTGAGGCCTGTGCCTCATTTCCATGGGCAACTCTGGCTAGGGCCTTCCTCTGCCATCCTCTGGGCGGATGCTTGGTTGTTAATGCAGCGTGTTGGCTGGTATGTATAAATAAATAAATAAATAAATACAGCCTTGACCTGCCTATAAACTGTCCCCACATGAGCTCTAACATTAACCATCACTTCAGTATCAAGTCTGTGCCAAACGTTTCAGGACACAATGGTTTGTAATTCACTGTGGAACAATGTATGCCCCCATACGCAGTGAACAACAACAACATGTACATGGCAGCAGGTGCAGCGACAGGTGTGCAACTACGTGTGATAAATAAACAGAACACACCACGAGTTTAGGTTGTGACTAATTCTAAAGCACCAAAAGCCTGCGAACAAATGTTGTCAATAACATTTCAAACTGAAGGAAACACTAAAAATATCTTAGCACATAACAGAGAGACATTCAGATCTGTAGACAGAGACAGGCCTTTATTTTTCATTGTTTAAATCCTACATCCGTCTTTCTTTGAAAGCATTTAATCTCTTTTTCACGTTTCCACTAAGTTCTAACTGTATCAGAGGAAGCTTCAGGTATTTAACCTTTGTTAGGGTCTTGTCAGTCTGTGAGGTTGCAATCACCCATAGCAACCATAACGGTTGTTAGGGAGCAATGTTCTTTTTAATACCATCTCTACTATTCAGGCCTTCACAATGTCTTTTATGTATTCTTCATAATGACACTATTAGATTGACGCATCATTGTTGATTTCAAATTAAGCCTAATTTCTGATTAACATCGGTCACAGAGAAGCTGACATGCACATAAAAATCCCTCCTTTTTCCTTCCACAATCTCCCACGGTTCTCTGCTGTTAGCTCTGACTGGACAGGGCTAACAGTTTACGCCTTTTTCCAAAGCGATTTGCAACGGTTGCCTAAGGACCCAACTGGAAGGTGGTAATATTCGTCCCATGAGGGATTCAAACCCTGGTCTTCCACATAGGAGAGGATCCTCTCCCAACTGAGCTAACCAGCCACTTTTCTATGAGAACTCAATAAAATAGCTTTTTAGGGACGTTGAACATTATTTTTGTGAGTTTGGGTTTGCTTGTTCTGTTTCAGCGCCTCACACTGGTTACTTTTAGGACTCTGTGTGTTTTCCTACTTTGTGAAGGAAACATTTTATTACTCAGAATTCGTAAGTTACTTGAAAAAATTATTTTTTAATTTAAGATATCAAAGAGAATCTGAAAGTGATAGTCCAGCAAAGACCCGACACAGGACCTGAGAGACCATCAGAAATGGTCTCCATGGAAGGGGGGCTGTCACAAAGCAACTCTTAAGAAAGAGAAACATAGAGAAAGGATGATATGACTGGACTGGAAATCAGTGGCAACAGAATCCTCCCCAGAGTCCAGACCTCAACATTTCTGAAACAGTGTGGGATCATTTTGACAGAGAACAGAACAAAAGGCAGAAACATCCAAAAGGAGAGCTTTGAAATGTCCTTCATGAAGCCCGGAGAACTATTCCTGAACACTACTATTCCTGAAACTACAAGGGAACTTTTCTAAGAGGGTTCAGGCTGTGTGGAAGAATGAAGGTGGTCATACCAAATATTGACTGTGGGTTTAGATAGATTGCATGAAGGTTGTCACTCTATTGTATGAAAAGTGCATGGTGATGTGCAGTGTTGAGCTAATCACTTAACAGGTCTGCTTGGCGAGAACGCTCTATAGAAGCGTGCACTCACCATGAGAGGCAGGTGGGTGTGTGTTTGCCTGGATGTGATAGAGAGAGAGAGAGAGAGAGAGAGAGAGAGCGAGAGAGAGAGAGAGCGAGAGAGAGCGAGAGCGAGAGCGAGAGCGAGAGCGAGAGAGAGAGAGAGAGAGAGAGAGAGCGAGAGAGAGAGCGAGAGAGAGAGAGAGAGAGCGAGAGAGAGAGAGAGAGAGCGAGAGAGAGAGAGCGCTCAGGATGACTGAAGGTTTCTGGCAGAACGAGGTCACTCTGTTCTACCAGGTGACTTTATGTGGGGTGGACAAGAAAAAGATGCATGTTTTTATGTGTGTTCATGTGTGTGCATGACTGCACTGTAAATTCTTCAGGTCACAAACTGAAAATGTACCTTTGAATTAGATTTCCATTATCACAGATCCACAATTTCTGACTGACCAAGTATAATCCCAAATTTTACAATGATGTAGAAGTTGTATTAGTTCAGTTTTTAATGAGATTTATCCCGCCTAAATGCATGGCACGGACGTAAAACATAAATAAACATAAACATGGCTTTAGGCTAGAGGGAACTAGTAAATGCCAACTTAACAGATGTAAACTATTCAGTGCAGTTACCAAAAGATTTAGGTTCCTATTCAATCAGCTGAGAACCACTGGCCTCTACCAGGCCTGTGCCTATTTTATCGAACGTTTGAGCCCTTTTAGACAAATACTTGCAAATAAATAGCACATTAATAAGCAGTAAAAATGGCCTTTTGCACACCCAAGTAATGACATGACGTGATGTGTACACTGTCCTGCTTAATGAGCATCCTCAGAGAAGGCAGGTACATGTCTTCTGTCCCTTCAGCCACGCCAGAGCAGCGCCCTTCTCAGCATCATTAACTCCGACTGAACAGCAATGATGACAAAAACACCGTCATGTAATGAGGTTAAATAACTTTTTTTTCCTTGTTTTGGTACTAATAAAGCAAATGCCAAGCTACATTGCGTGGCAAGACAAAAAGCTTTTATAATGAATTTTATTTACTGAGAAAAACAGCAGCTCACAGCAGGATTTATTAAAAATAAAAGTATTTAACATGCACTGACGCTAAAAACAGCACATCATTGTTAATGAGTGACTAATAGAGGAGTTCTTTTCATGAATGGCCATGCAGACTGCGTCTCAGGAGAGGACATTTTACTGTCTGATTAATCCACTTCAAGATGTCTGAGAGGCCCTGTTTTCATTTGCTGCCCCTACAGGGTGCATTTTATTTTCTGTTTCAGACAAACAGCCTTTCATCTATCACGTCCCCAACTGAAAGGACACCTGTCGCATAGCTGGAACCAGACAGGGGAACGCAGAGCCTGGGGGAAAACTAATGTTCAAGGTGCTTTGTTCTAAATATTAACCAGGCGCCTCCTGCTACAAACCTGCAGACGGTGGACATTTCTAGACAGACAGAAGAGGGGAGGGGGGGCACCCTAATCCTCCATGGACAAAACTGCCCTACTTGTATGGAGGTGACCCCCATGTGTTCTACACATTCACCATCGTTATTTATGAGCTCATAAAGGTGTCCCTTTGCAGAGCGATGCTCCACCTGTTTTACCCTGTAAACAGTAAAGGTGCCGAAGGAGAGCTAACCTACAAGATCCAAACTAGGGTGCAAGTCTTCAGACTAGCTGGTAGCCCTGCCACAGCAGATTTACTGTTTACTCTTATTTTAAGGTGCTTTTTTGGGCACATTGCACGGGTCCTACTTTACCAACATGCACCTGTCCGAACCAGTTAGGGTGATTACCAAACCCCACCTGTTACCTGCGGACACGTCCCAGTGAAATCTGGCCCGACCCGTTCATGTATGACCCGCGACCAGACCCGCACGTTAACAGCAATGGTAAATGCACCCTGTCCCCCATTCATTACTTTCCCTTATTTGTTCTTATATTTAATTTGAGGCTGTGTTGTCTTAACTTCCATTTACAATAAAAAAAAAGGAAACAAAATAAAAATATTTGAAGGTTTATTTTAAGCAGAACTTGCTCTTAACATTTTTTAAACTTGCATAATATTTCACTGAACCACTAGACTACCTCCCCATAGGGTCGGGCAATACCAGAGCTTTTTGCGTCGATACGATATCATTAATTTATGACAAGTTCTCATCAAAACCTATACAAATATCATAAATTTTGCCCCTTAAAAGGAAAATCACGAGTGTACAGTGTACATTAATATTTTTATTCCAGGGTAGCATGAAATATAAATAAAACTCAAGAACATCAATACTTTAAAGAAACGCTTTTAAAACAACAATAACTTATACAGATGAGTAAATTAAACAAAATCTTTTTAAAAGGATAAAATAATGAAACTACAGATTAATATAAGATTATTTATACTTTTTAAATGGAAAATAATAGTAGTGTGATAAATAGAATAAAAACATGATGAGTAATATCCTGCATTAAACCAGTAAAATATCAAGAGAAACTCGTAATCACTAACAGTAGCAGCATCATTATATTCCATTATACTCTATATTATAAAAAGTTTCAAGTCTTATATTTTGACTGGTTGATATCGGCTCCTAAGTATGGATACGCTCATCCCCACCTCCCTATAGTCTGTTATTTTACCATTTGTGGGCTTTATTCATTTGATTGGGAGATTACTGCATAAACAGTCTCTGAATCACATAACTAGCAGTGGCTAGTTAAGTTTAATCCATCTAATCGTTACCTGTAAAACAGCGTTTTTGTGGACTACATGTCGGGTACCAACCTGCTGCAGGACTGTGCTACAGATCCCAGTCTGACTGATCAGCCACAGGAAGATCATGAACAACAACGACTGTAGGAGCCATTATTTCTTTAAGATGGCACAGGTGACCAATGCTTTCCTCGACCATTGGTGGCGGTGTCGAGGTAAAGTGCATATAGGCGTGGAGGTGACGGCACGGGGTGTTTGAGTGACGGGAGGTCACACGGTTTTTACCGCTACCTAGCGCTCGTCAATGCTTTTCCGCTTCTCAAAGGTTTTCCGTTTGCTGCTTTTCCACAGCCCTCCACTATTGTCCATACCTGTAATATCCTCGGGGCCACCCATTCATCGTCGTAGACCGCCATCCTGGATCTCAGATCGTCATTCATTCATGTTTTCAATCATTCAATAAATGGGAACACACCCCAAACGTACCTTTCTGTCTGGACATTGGTTTAATGAAGCGCGTTATAAACTGGATCCCCCGCACACAGAGCGACTAAAAGGATAGGACCAGATAGTCGCCACAACGACCAAAGGATCCGAAGGTGCAAACAGCCCAGTGAAAGACATCACACGTCCCACATCTATTCTCTGACATGTGCAAGAAATCATTTTGCAAAGTTCAACTTAGTCGCTTCTCTGCATGTGTTTGTTTTAAATAACGGGTGTCAAACTTATTTTAGTTCAGGGGTCACATAGAGCACAATGATCTCAAGTGGGTCGGACCAGTAAAATAAGAGCATCATAACCTATAAATAATGAAAACGTACAATAATGGAAAAAGTACAGTACATCATAAAGATGTTGACATTCAATGAGCTATCATTGAACAGTCTAGTATTTCTGGTTAAAATTTTCATTTTTAACTGGATGCCATTTTAAGTTGAGTTCATTCAAAGACATTTGCATATCTGCAATATTAAAACCAGCTTAGGCACCTGACTTAGAACAAAGTCTGCAGGCAGTATTAGTTCAACATTTCTGTGCTGTATAATTTTATGCACCTATGTTTTGAAAAAAGGTGAAACAGGTGGACTTTCAAAGGAGTTCAAGTGTAAAAAAAAGAAAAGGAAACCTTCGTAAAGACACCTTCAGAGATCCCTTTTTCTGCTGATTCTTTTATTTTCTTTCTCAGCACAAAGATTCCCATTTAGGCTGGCAGTCAAGCAGAGAATTAAGGATATTATCAGAACTGAAGATAGCCATCTGGAATCTATGTGTGATTAAATATGGAGGACACAGGCTCGCAGTTCCCTTATTAAGTGCTGTTGTGCTGAATAAGGGCCCTTGGAGTTTAGTATCTTTAAAAATTATGACATTGAGGGGAAACTACCACAGACAGTCAGCAGTCAGTTGCTGCCGCTCAGAGTTTGGTCAAGGATGCACCAGGGTGAAGGCTGTTACAGAATTCCACCACATGCAAAGCTGAGGCAGCTTAGTGGCAGGAAATCTTCCACCCTCCTCTTCCCCCCCGTTTCCGGACGATGAGGCGCATTCATTCACTTTGCTATGCCTGCAGTCCAGAGACTCCTGATGATATTGCCTTTATGTGCCCATGGACAAACATGGACGTCCCTGTGCTACTGCGAGCCTGCGCTCATTCAAACACAAAAACAGTCTGTGGACTCTGCATGAACTTTTAAAACACTTCACAGCATCGAAGCTGAGAAGCAGATTCCAATAATGAAGAGGAGATAGAAAATCCAGAATTAACCCCTGCTCTCCCATGAGGAAGGTCTGAGGAGATCTTCCGTACGCATACACACTCCCTCTTTGGTGATTTAAGAATTTTTCTTCCTTTTTCTATCTAGGTCTCCTTCTACTCTTCTTTGTCTACCTTTCTCCATGGAGATACACCACAAAGAGAGCATAAACGAAGAGCATGGCAAACAAACATCAATTTTTGATAGGGATCTCTCTGGACCAGCATGGGGTTTGGTCTAAGTCATGTCTGCGCTTCGGTCAAGGACACTGTGTGTGTGGGCGCATCCTCTGGAGTCTGGCCCTGTCTCCTTCCACCAAGCACCAAATGAACCGCCACAGTGGGACACAGGGATCAGAGAGCAGTGGGAGTCCCCTTTCATCTCTGGGGAGATTAGCTCCCATAGGAGTGGCGTATACATGCACGTATGTGCGCTGCATCACTCAGAAGTATGTACCTTTAAGCCACAGGCTACACACTTCCTGTTCCTGCTGCATGCTGAGAAACTCCCTCAGGGCCACAAATACATGAGCTTCCATAGGAACGAGAAGGATAAAGGAGCAGACAAAATCCTTGGGCAAGTTTTCTTAAAATAAACATGAAACACTGTTTGCGAGTTTTTTCCTCATGTGCATCATAGGCTGACTTACACCACCACTGCTACAGTTCAAAGCTCCCGTTGTGTTCCGACGGGAAGGCATTTCCCCCAGAAACAGTAAGAAAAATAATAACGTGACGGAGGGGAAACAGCAAAGGACTCCTGCACAGGGTCCTCTCAGCTCAGACACGAGTAAACAGCTGAGACAAAGAGCATCTCCGATCCTGAGCCACTTCACACTAAACCTCGCTGGGGTTTCTGCAGAAAGGTTCACAGCAGTGCAGAGGTAAGAGAAAACCTGCAGCACAGACCGGTCCGGTCATAGCAGCGGACACACTCCTCCTTTACACCATTTCAACCTTTCATTCCAAATTAAACATGTAAGGACATTTTCTTTTCTACTGGATAACATTTTATTACATAAAGATGTATTTTTTTCCAAGTATAGTTTGTAACACATGTTCCCACTGTGGTGCTGTTAATGTGAAAGCTGTAATTTAAAGGAGTCATCACCCAGAAATTGCACTTTTACAAGTTAAAACATGTGTCTTGGTGTTGGACCGAAGTGATAACTTCCCTGAGAGCCTTTCTTTTGAAGACGATCACTTTGTTCCGTCTGGGCCCTTTGTTCACAGCAGAACCGCTAACAAGGGTAAACTCTCGCAAACTCCTGATTTTAATTTGCTCCTGGGATTGCCAACACTGAATGTGGAAACTTTTTTTTATTCCACCAGTAAAATTTTGCTCATTTATTTTATAAGAACTTCATTGCAAATTACTTATAGAATTTAAGGATGTAATAACATGATTGCAGATGACAGAGTTGTGGCAATAATTCGTCCATCTTCATTCTAAAAGGCTGAAATCAATTATGTGAAATGATTAAGAAAAGGTTCTGTTGTGCATGTGCAGTTGTCCCTGCAGAAATAAGCTGGCTCTAACAGGTAGTCTCATGCGTTCCAAGCAGCAGGACTGCAATGTTCCTCTGGATTTAACTTTCAAGCTGCATGACTTCTCACACCGTGCCGCACAGAGAGTCGTCATGAAATCAAAGAAAGAACGCGTCTGCATTTTGCACCTTTTAACATTCACCTGCTAACTTTCTTGACACACATACTGATACACAGGAGGGGCTCCCACTTACTTCTGTCATTATTTTCCACTCTCCAACCTGACACTCAAGGCAGTGCTTTAAAAGCGGTGTGTGTGTGTGTCTGGCACTTTGTGCACATTTGCATCTTTATTGATGTAACTATGCTAAGAATGAGGATGAAACCTGCTGCACGCGGCACGCTCCGTGCTGCACCTGTGCACGGTGTCCTGGAAACCAAGAACCACTCAGCTTCAACTGTTCAAAGCTGCCTGTCTGCGCATAGAGAGGCACTTAGCTCACTGTGAAGGCAATTTAGCGAGATTTATGTCCAGTTACAACTGTCAAAGTGGGACTACATCACCTCATACTGCCCATTTACAGAATAAAAATTGGACAACTGACATTTGGTCATGTACAAGTGAGGGATCTTTTCAGGTTTATAATTGTGCTCTTATCCTCTATGTATCCTCTGCTGTAAATATGACACCATGTTCATGACTGCCTTACCTCTCATATCCTGTTTCAGATAGCTAAATGGGATGTCCTACCCAACAGCTCTTCCTTTTAAAAACAGGCCTGGCCTTACCACTGGAGTGTGCCCACAATGCCAATTTGTGCCCAGATGCCAGGCTCCAAGCATCTCATAAATGAGTAATGGCAGTCAACATTAACATTTGGTGGTAGGGCAGGCCAGGGGGCACGAAGCAGGAGGACCCTGGGAATGCAGGCGCTCCCTCTGTCTTATAAAACAGTGGCTGATTAATGTTTGATTCTAGCTGGCCCCATCTTCCATCTGCACACTGCAGAGACAATCTGAGCTGGTGAGCGTTAGAGTGATGGAGCTGCGGGAGCGGGGCGAAGAAAAACAGTTTGTACAGGTGCTGTTTGCAAAGGTTGAGGCAGCAATATGCTGTCTTTTCTCCCACTCTAAAGTAAGAAATATCAGGAGGACAGAACAGTTCAATCAATTCAAACATCATCAGGGCAATGACATAATAAGTCATGGAAACCAGTGATGTAGGACACGGGGAGGTCAAGGAAAGGTATGGACTGATGTTTTCCAGAGAAATCCAACTAAGAAAATGTGAATGTCAGCAACAGGTAATAATGTCTAGAAGGAATGATGTAGTTTCTTTGAAGTACTTCACCACAGCAGTGAACAGTGAGGAGCGAGACCCCGTCTGGAGTCTGGCAGTCCAGAATTGCTTCCAATTTTAACCTTCTGATGCATTAATTATTTTAAAAAACACAGCAATACAATATTTTACTTACTTACATTTTATTCAAAATTTTATTCAATTGTTATATTTATTTTAAATTTTTTTAGCTCTTCTTTTAAATATTTATGCAATAATATCATTTAAAAATTTATTATTGAGGCAAACTTAGTAATTACAATGTGTACATGAAATTTTATAATAAATGTATTTATTCTACAGTGATTGGAATGACTCACTAATGCCCACTGAAGAGGCTAACTCGCAAATAAACCATCCTCACTCATGCATATACTAGAAAGCAGCCTTTAACTGTTGGTACCAGGCGTCCTGTAGACGGGACATGAGAAATAAATATGTATTTCACTACCTAGTACCCCCACATGTTATACAACATTAGAAAGCTAAAATTCTAATTCTATCATTCCAGGCCACAATCATAACTGTAGATTCAGTAAACACTTATTCTGACCAGTTGCCAATGCAGTTTATAGCCTTACTCCAGTAGTAGATAAATCTGGAACGAAACACTCCTGCTACATCATCGAGGGTCCAGTAAAATAGTTGCTCCACAATAAGTTTTTTTTATCGATAAAAACCTGTTTTAGGTGAAAACTTTAAGTGTTAAACAGGTTTCCACTGTAGTGCACACCATGCATTCAAGGGTTGAACGTAAAAATGGGACATATTTTACCACTTTTCTGGCCATCTGGCAGCTTTTCCCAGTGGAAGCTGTTACATTTCCCTCTTTAAATTCTTTTTGAAAAAACTGCGATTTTAATGTGAGATGCAGGAAAACTTGTCTCCATATTACATTGAAAGAGTGACAACATGTGTAAAAGTTTACATACAACACAAAGATGTGTGAAGTTCCTTCTTTAACCTTTAAGTGGAATTAAACAGATCTATAATCACAACGATGACAACAGCGTTCAGCAGCATCTCCGTATTCATGTATGTCTGATAGCAGGAAGTCAACCTACAACTAAAACCATTATTGTTTGTTTGTATGTCAAACCTCCAAACTTTTATCTTAGCATCTGCAACCATTGCAAAAAAAAAGAAAAAAAAACATCTTTGTCAACTAGAAAATCATAAATTATTGATACAGCAGTGGATGAAGTGTAGATAAAAAACTAACTTCGTCTATCAAGAACAAAGAAAGTCAGTTTTAAAAAACCTGGTCTCCAGTTCTCTGCCACATCCAATGACCATATATGAACGTATTATAAATGTATATATGTGTAGCGACTATCCAGCTCTACCACTGTAGTCGCGTTGGGTGCGGGGCATCCTGGTGATAACGCGCTCAATTTAATCAATGTCCAGACTGCAACGTGAGTTCGGGGTGTGTTCCCATTTATCAGAGAAAATGAGTACATGACAAATGAATGTTTAAAGTCCACAATGGCAGTTTAAGTCATCAAAACACCCGGTGTGATGTCATCAAGCGTTACCAGACACGCTCTGAAGCTGTAAAAAAAACGTACAGCTTCCCGCCACCCAAGCACCCGTGCACTGTTATGCACTTCCTCTTAACCCGCCACCAATGGCTGAGGGAAAAATAGGTCACATGTGCCATTCCAACATAAACAAACACCACCACCTGAACCAAGCAATGAAAAGAAATAATGGCTCCTACAATATGTATTATAAAGTAATATAGCATATAACTGATTGCATGATAAATAACACAAATCAATAAACAATCTAGAAACTGAAGATTTTTCTCTTCTTTGGTTGCTGTTTCTTCTGTTTGTTTGCAATTCTCAGGCAGTTTGGTTTGTGTTTGTTTCTGAGCAGTGTTGCTCCATAGAAAACCCCTCAGGGCTCTTATTCGACTAACTGAGATGAAGAACCAGCAGTGACGAGACCCCTGCTGTGATTCCTCATGCTGAACACACAAGGAAACACATTATAGGAACACACCAAGAAGACGACTTCCATCTGTCGACCACAACATAAAATCTGTTCTAGTGGAGAAAGATATAGATTAGTAGTGGAGAAGAGGGGCTTCCAAAGCTTCGCCATGACTATCAGATGCTCCTCTGTCTCTTCCCTACGCATGAGCATAAAAATGTAAAAATGTTAGTGTTGGAAAGAGAGAAAAGAGCGAGGATGACATTAAGTTAGTTGTTTGCTCTCAGTAGCCACTAGCACTTTTCTATTTGAGCTTTCTTCTGTCTTTACACGGATCCACCAATCAGAGCTCTCAATGAGAGACCAAATGCTGATTTAACATGTTGAAAAAAAGCTGATTGGGTTCAACTAAGCCAATGGTGCGTTACACAGCAAAATACAAAAAAAAGTTTAGACACTTCAGAGGCGAATCATCAACGTGGTGTAAAAGGGCCCATGAACTCTATTTAAATCAAAATGTATTTATTTGATGGGGACAAAGATGTTTCTGGAGTCGTGTCACACATGATTCTCAACGCCCGTCCCTAGACGGCTGTAAAAGCTGTAGAACTAAAACTTTTTCTTTTAGTTTATATTCATGTTTTATCCCTGCAGCAAAGAGCGTCCAAAGGAAAGTTTAAAATAGAAAAAAAAATAAAAAATACAGAGTGAAAACAGAAAAGGAACACTTTGTAAAATTAACTCCATACAGATCTGAGGACTCTTAACCAAAGACCCAGACCTTAGTTAGCTTGTTAAGGTGATGTTTGTTCATAGTTAGTTAGGAAAGGATGCCGCAGCCTGAGGTCTGGTTGCAGCTACAAACGGCACAATGCTATAGCTAGCACTACGATAGCATGGTGAAAGAAACTACAAAACTCTCACAGAGTTTGGAGCCTTCTATTAAAGACTTATTCAGCATCATCTTCACCGCGTCTCTTCTCTGAGATCTCTCCAGCCAGTAAAAAGTCAGTCTGAGTTGGACTCCTGTCTTGCTCTGTCCTGTTCTTCTTCCAGTAATGTCCGAATCCACCACAATGGACATCTAAAATGGCCAGTATGTTTACATCCCGTTACTGGTGTGTGCTGTAAACGTAAAGTGTTGCTCCATGGAGGAAAAATAGTGGTAAAATGTGGGTGTTCAGCCTCATCCAGGAATGTCAACGTACCATCAAAACGAGTCTGAGTACTTATGTAGTATTGCTATAAGCATATTTAGGATTGGGCTGCACGGTGGTTTGACCCCAAAGCAAGAAAGTCGCTGGTTCGAGCCTCGACTGGGGGAAGGTTCATATAGCGGCCTTTCTGTGTGGAGTTAGCATGTTCTTCCCGTGTATCCATGGGTTCCCTCCGGGTATTCCGGCTTCCTACCTCCGTCCACAGACATGATGTTTGGTTATCTGGTCACTCTATATTCTCCCTGGGAGCGTTTGTTTGTCTTTCTGTGATGGCGACCTGTCCAGGTGTACCTGCCGCTCGCCTGCTAATTGCCGGGATAGGCACCAGCTTCCCCACGACCCTGAACCGGACTAAGCAGTGTAGATAATGAATACATTTCTATTATTATAAATGGTACGTTTTTCCATGATGTCGGCAACATGGAGCAGGGATCAGCTGGTTGCTGCTGCTCATGCAGAGCGAGGTGAGAAAGTTCAGAATAAAATTTCAAATAGTTTTAAAGACACTTGACTTGGATCCACCTTTGTTAACTAAATGCTGTTGGATGAAGATCACAAAGATCACACCATAATTCTGCATTAAACAATCGTTTAGCATCAGTAAAGAGCAGAAATAAAACAATTACTCCTTCCAGTGTGAGAAACAAGTTCCCTGCATCAGAACTTTACTTAATTCCTCTCTATGCCTAAGATGTCAGTCGCCATATGCAGCCCTGTTTGTTTTTGTTTTTTTGGGATGATGAGGGAAAAAATTAGCAAACAGCAAAAGGATTTTGACAGTTCCACACCGAGGGAGGAAAGGAAATTAAGAGTTTGTCTTAGGTGAGGAAAATACGCCTCCTCAGACTTCACAGAGCACGCTGGTTAGAAATTTTCCACTGAGAATACTTTGAAGAGCATTTCCCAGTTTTTGTTCCATCTCCATAAAAAGTGGAAGTGCTTTATGTTGTAGTCCTGGAGCTATATTAGAGTCTACATCCTCAGGATTAAAAGAAGAACCTCTTCACTGGGGTGGCCTTGCTATTAAAACTAAAGGGATATAATGTACTTTAACTAAATATTTAGTTAACAACAGCAGCTACAAAGAGCTGAACATAAAATAACTAAAATATTAAATATTAGCCATTATCTTCTTCTCTCCCAAAACTTAACTGGTGGATCCAACAGAACAACTCTGTACTGGGATGCCTCAGCACACAACGGATGCAAGCTGGCGTCAGATTGCGACATCAGTTTTACAATCACTCATTCAGATAATTATACATCTACACCAAGACTGTAGCCCCTCCCATCAGCTGTCACGGGGTCACAGCATGACGGTAGCCCCTCCCATCAGCTGTCACGGGGTCATAGCATGACTGTAGCCCCTCCCATCAGCTGTAACGGGGTCACACCATGACTTTAGCCCCTCCCATCAGCTGTCACGGGGTCATACCATGACTGTAGCCCCTCCCATCAGCTGTCACAGAGTCACACCATGACTGTAGCCCCTCCCATCACCCATCAGCTGTCACGGGGTCACAGCATGACGGTAGCCCCTCCCATCAGCTGTCACGGTGTCATACCATGACTGTAGCCCCTCCCATCAGCTGTCACGGGGTCACAGCATGACGGTAGCCCCTCCCATCAGCTGTCACGGGGTCATAGCATGACTGTAGCCCCTCCCATCAGCTGTAACGGGGTCACACCATGACTTTAGCCCCTCCCATCAGCTGTCACGGGGTCATACCATGACTGTAGCCCCTCCCATCAGCTGTCACAGAGTCACACCATGACTGTAGCCCCTCCCATCACCCATTTGCTGTCACGGGGTCACAACATGACTATAGCCCCTCCCATTAGCTGTCACGGGGTCACACCATGACTGTAGCCTCTCCCATCAGCTGTCACGGGGTCACAACATGACTATAGCCCCTCGCATCAGCTGTCATGGGGTCACAACATGACTGTAGCCCCTCCCATCAGCTGTCACGGGGTCACACCATGACTGTAGCCTCTCCCATCACCGATCAGCTGTCACGGGGTCACAACATGACTGTAGCCCCTCCCATCAGCTGTCATGGGGTCACACCATGACTGTAGCCCCTCCCATCAGCTGTGACGGGGTCAAACCATGACTGTAGCCCCTCCCATCAGCTGTAACGGGATTACACCATGACTGTAGCCCCTTCCATCAGCTGCCATGGGGTCACACCATGACTGTAGCCCCTCCCATCAGCTGTCACGGGGTCAAACCATGACTGTAGCCCCTCCCATCAGCTGTAACGGGATTACACCATGACTGTAGCCCCTCCCATCAGCTGCCATGGGGTCACACCATGACTGTAGCCCCTCCCATCAGCTGTCACGGGGTCAAACCATGACTGTAGCCCCTCCCATCAGCTGTCACGGGGTCAAACCATGACTGTAGCCCCTCCCATCAGCTGTCATGGGGTCACACACTCGAGTAAACAAACTCTGTTTACTCAAGATAAGAAATAAATTACCCCGTTATCACAAGATGTGCTGTAGTTTGGAAAGCACTTTGGGCAGCATGACCTGTTGGAAATGTGTTATCTTAATAAACCTGACCTGATAAACCGTCCTTGTTACGAGAAATTTAACTCAAGATAACGATTAAAAGAAGAATAACAGCCGAATAACTGCTGTCGGCTTCCATATATACCAAACATGTAACCATTCAAATTATATTTAACTATTAAAACGTCAATTGTGGTTTAAAAAACTGTTGCAATGTGCAAAATAAATGTTCATATTGAGAAATTTGATGCTGCTTTAAAAAAGTTTCAGAGAAAATGGGAAAGGGAGAATTTTTAGTTTTTCCATTTAGAAATCAGCATAGCTGGCTTGATGAAGACTATTATTCTCTCTAAAATAAGCCCAGACGAGGATGCATGATTATATTCTGTAATGGTCGACTGCCAATAAAAACTAACAATGCAGCAAAATCAATTCTGTTATTAATTTTTAGTTTACATAAAATCCCCAATACCAAAATCTAATATATGGGTAAAAAACTTCCTTTCTGTGTATTTGTTTCAGAAAACTGGTGACTTTGTGTTAGATATTGGCATTTAAAGGGTTAAAAAAACTTACATGCTTACATGTTTAGTATTTTTGATTAGGACTGAAGATTACTTGAAAGAAATATTATTTTGACATTTTTAAAAGCAGTTTTTTGGGGGAATTTTTTGTCCTAAGATGACCCAAAAGGATAGTAAATTATAGCAACCTACAAGGATTAAAAAGGGAAGATTAAAGCTTTAGTAAAAAAAAAAAAAGACTTTAGTAATATCACTGATTAAATCTTCAGATTTTGATGGTATAAATTTCTAAATGCAGATGAGCAATAATTACACGACAGCCTAATGTCGATTCCGGAAAGACGCCCGGTGAGACTGGATGAGCTCTACATACCAAATTTAATACTAAACTGAAAAAATCCAGTGCAGCAAAGCAGAAATGAGTCAGAAAGACTTTAAATGATATTAATGTGTTAAGCTAGGGTCGATTAAATTCATTCGGAAGCACAGAGGGTAGTGCAGTTACAACAAATGCCAGAAAACAGGAAATCAGCAGGTTCTGTCAGCGGTGATGCTGACATGGACGGCATGAAGGCAGCTCCAGCAGGAATCTTGTGCCGTGAGAGTGACACACGCATACATGCACAAACTGCATGCAAACCCACCTACCAATGACGCTCATGCACGAACAGACACACACTGACTTAGTACAGCCTGAAAGAAGCAAAGTAATCTGTGTCTTTAAAGAATATTCAGAAGTGATTGACAGGCGAATCCTGCTGAAATATGAAATACCCATTTGGCTGAGAAAAACAGCAAATACACATTAAAAGCAAGTCACAGACATCTCCTTGGTATATTCACATGAA
This sequence comes from Rhadinocentrus ornatus, assembly GCA_037177495.1. Lineage (NCBI taxonomy): Eukaryota > Metazoa > Chordata > Actinopteri > Atheriniformes > Melanotaeniidae > Rhadinocentrus > Rhadinocentrus ornatus. Next base: position 34,134,215 of record JBAMHW010000003.1, read on the forward strand.
AGCATACTTGAGATTTTTTCTTTTTTGGGGGGGGGGGGGGGGGGGTTAAGAAACTGGGTGCCTGGGGTGAAACTTGTAGCAAAACGTTCCTCCTTTAATTTATAAACCTTCTTTTTTTTTTTTTTCCACAAAAAATTT
>JBAMHW010000003.1:34134452-34146530 GCA_037177495.1 Rhadinocentrus ornatus
CCCCCCCCCCCCCCCCCCCCCCCCCCCCCCCCCCCCCCCCCCCCCCCCTCCCCCCCCCCCCCCCCCCCCCCCACCCCTAACAAACTAATTCTCTGAGGTGAAACTTGTAGCAAAATATGCTGCCTTTAATTTATAAGATATCTTTTTTTTTTTTTTTAAATAAAAGCTCTTTGTACAAAGTCAGCCGTCAATCACAAGCAAGTGTCTTTGAGGTCCAGGCCTCATGTGAACGTCATCTGATCCCACCCCAGATCATGACAAATGACAACATTTCCGAGCTGCTCTCTTTGACAGAAAGAGGAAAAAGGGAGTGTAATATGCTGCCTATCTTCCTGCTCAACAGACATTGTAATTTAACTCTTGGTAACAGGCAGTGGCAATTGGCTTTAATAATGGTCTATACCCTTTAATTTGTCTGGGGATGTACCTCGGCCTGCCTTGCCTCACAGACTCTTAATGCCGCTGTGCAATCCATGTTGCTGAAAGAAGGGGAGGATGTGCTTGGAAGAGCTGAGTGGAAAAAGAAATATGAAGGGATGGGGGGAGAGCTGGAGACGGTAAAGTCTCCCACAGCAGGAGGTCACGATCAAAGGGAGATACTAAAGAGAGCAAAGCCATTTCCTGTTCCTCATAATATCACAGAATGTTGGTATAATTAACCCCAGGAAATGTGGCTTCATTAGTCTCAGTCTGGGTCTTAAAATGAAGTGTGGGCTAATTGGTTGAATATACATGATTGCAAACACTAATAAAGACACAGTATGGAGAAATTAGCAGGACATCAACCCCATTTCAAAAGCTTGTTTTCCTTTTCTTGACTTAAAAAGAAATAATAAATATGGACTTGTTGGAAGCATGCGGTCCTCCAACAGAAACAGTGAAAGCGAATAAAGTGGCCTGACCCTCTCCGTTTCCTCGTTTGTATTCTCTGAACTTCAGCACACAGCCTCAGACTCCACTGCTTCCAGCAAGTTTCCTGTCTGCTCTCATATGCATCACAAAAAGAAGCTTTTCTCTTGAAAAATACAGATCAAGCATTATCTTTCTGGAACATGTAATCCTAAGGGAAAAGCCAGACTCGTAGCCATTAGGCGGCGTCCTCCGTGCTTTGACTAGCGTAAGGCCGGAGCAAAGCTTGTTTCCATTCAGCTGGGAGAACTGGTCAAAGCAGCCAGATCAAGCAGCTCCCAGCAGTTTTTTCTTTTTTTTCACTGAAATACTTCAGCTGTCTCAATAGTTTTTGAAAGAATGGTGTGCAAAGAAAAGAAAGAAAGAAAGATTTTCTGTTCTCCCTGGTATCCGACAGGCTTGACAGCAATTTTGAGAAAAAGTTAAAAAATTTGGAAAATGTATGTCTTAAATTGGGTAGAAAATAGGTGCTTCTCACTGGAGACAGGCTGCCATTTTTATGGCTGTTTGTTTCCTTCTACTGCTTTCTCTCTCTGCTCATACATTGCACAAACCATCTGCCATGCAGGCTCTTTGTGACTCTGCTTCAAGAACTTAGTGGTTGTCTTCATCAGCTCAAGATCCACTGCAGAAAAACAGCTTTAATTGGTACTGAGGGTGAAAAGAGGCAGAAGAGAGCTACGTGTTTCCACACAGTTCACAGGAAATGCATTAGAATGATCAAGAACTCTGCTTGCAAAGGCATTTAATGCTAATAATGTATACACATATGTGCATTGCAAAGCGTTAGATTTTGATAACACATTAGCTAATATGGAAACCAGTGCAACTACAGCAAGCTGCTTGCAGATTTTTTGCTTAAATCTACTTGAGCCTCAAAAGTTGCCAACTGCAATATTTCACAATGCCCTTTCAGCGCTGCTGAGCCTTCCGTCTACTATACGAAGCACTGTGCAGATAAAACACACAAACAGCAAAAATCCGATCCCTATTCAGCTACGTCCAGGTTTAGTTAGAAAAGCTTCTCCACAATTAAGCTTATAAAAACAGCCTCTTTGACACATTAGCGACGCCCTCCCCTCTTCTTCTCCTTGCACTGTCAGTGCTCTTCACTGTCAGGGCTTTTAGAAATTAGCTTCTGTTGTTGCTGTAGCTTTGGAGACATTTCACAACCCATTAGCTGCTCTTTCAGCTCCAACAGCTACTCAAAACCGGTGAACGAGAAAAGAGCAGAGGGGAGAAAGTGGCGGCACAGAGGGCATTTTCAAGTGGTGGATCTGATAGAGTTGCTAGAGGTGGAAAAATGTGATCAGTAACAACTGTTTGAATAAGGAAAAACATTCTGGTCAGTGTGAGGTCCAGATACTTAACACAGGAAAGATTGTGTATTTATCTTTAATTTTTTATTTTTTTTCTATGCTACACCTCCATGTTTGCTTATAATGGTTGAAATTCTGTGTCAGAGCCCAGGAAAAATAGCTGCGGTGTTGCTGCAGCTAATGGGGATCCAAATAAAACAATAAACAATAAATAAACACAGTAGAGAAGCATGTTAAAGCATGAGCTTTTTCTCTTTTTGAAGTGAGCTGACATTCCTTACACTCCTTCCCGAGTCTTAAAATCCCAACGTCGCACATTAACCAACAACCAGCTAACAGCACTGTATCACTATAATAAATAAAGTTTTTTATCCTTTATAACATTTCAAATTCATACTTTTGCCAAAATAAATTACATTGACTTTTTATGCTAAAATATGGAAGATGCTAAGAAGAAACCCAAGGAGAGAGGAGAAAGAGCTAAAATGCTAAGAGACTAGACAGAGTAAATGCGAGACAGTAATGGCGAGATGATGTCAGCTTTGCTGCTACAGGTAAAAACTCATTAGCGTTCCTGTTCTTTGTCCTGTCACATTTACTTGGCTCTGCAACATTGTTGGGGAGCAGATTTCTAATTATTAGAATGATTGCTATCATTTTAATCTTTGTGCAAGATGTCAATAAAAGAATTTAAAATAGAGTTTATTCCTGAAGCCGAAAATATTCAAACATGTTCATGAACTTAATACATTTATTTTACTGCTCTGTATGACAGCTAAAGGGAAATTTGCATTAATATTACATTTATGGTGCAGGTGGAGCGATATCCCACAAACTCACCTTCAATTGTTTTTAAGAAAGTGACAACTGGAAAAATCACATCTGTATTTAAAAAGTAGAATATTTAAATCATTTGGGTGTTTTATTAGCATAGTTGTTCCTTACAGATATTACAGAATATAAGAATATTCTTGTAAGATCCTGTAATATTGCCTTAATAAAATGTGATTATTGATTCTTAATCTAGAACATCAGCACCAAACCTAGCACAAAAACATGGAGGGGTCACAAAAGTGGACTAAAACTGATTACAGCTTTTAAAATTGTCATGTGTTTGTACTGAGTCACTCCTTCAACCACTCGAGTAACTTTTTCTATGTATTATCTTTTAAAAAAGGCAAATCATGATAAATGTGGTAACTTTTAGAACAAACATGTCCAGTACACCAGCAGCAAGGTCTTTCTCTTATACTAGAACACCTCGTTCTGCTGCACATCTGCTCGATGCTCGGTGATATAGGGGAGAATTTGTACATATATCCAGTTTTCTTGGTTTAGTTGCCTCAAATAGCATCCACAGTGCAGCAGCTCTTGTTTTTCTGCTCTCATCATACACCAAATATTAATCTTCTTTATTGTCCCTGTGTTCATTGTTCACATCCTGAATGTCTGGCAGCTCTGTCCTGTCTGGGAACATTTATCTCTACTTTTAAAAAGCAAGCATTTACCTGGTCCAACAGCTTTAATCATTTTTGTTTAATAAGCATGTAAAGCAACAAGCCTCTGTCACCAAAGCTGCTGCACTTTTTGATAGTCAAGCTTTCTGTTGAAACAAACTAACTGCTGCTGGTGTTAGCAACATGGATAGCACACAGAAAAGCTAAGAGATACAGTTTAGTTCAACTCTATATGCAGAGAGTAACTGGAGATATTAACTAAACTGTTAACAATACAGATGCTGAACTATAAACACTGGGTTCACGGAAAGGTGAAATAGCTGTTGAACTCCAAATTTGATTTTATATATGAAGAAGTTTGCAGACAGACATTCATACGGAGTATACTGGGAAAATACATAACTTGAAATACTTTTGTGGCAAACTATTTTTCATATTTTTTACCACTGGACCCTTCTGTGGAAAAGTCATACAGTTGATTTTGAACTAGATGACATATGACATCATTAACACAAAACAGGTAGGAAGCTGTTAGCTGTGTTGCTAGCCATGGTTTTGTTTACCAACTATGTTTTGGTGTTTGGAAGTACAGTAAAATAAATTATGTGGTTCGAATACAGAGAATCTAAGCTTTCTATCAAGGTATAACTTGGAATATTTTTAAGGCAAACTATTTTTGATATTTTTTAACACTGGACCCTTCTGTGGAAAAGTAACACGATGGATGGATGGAAAATCAAAAAATACAATAGACACACTTAGGGGCACTTGTGAGATGATAATATAACAATAGTAAAAGAGATAATAATAACAGTATATGATTGTAGCAGCAACGGTATATGCTAATAATAATAATTTAAATAATAATAATAACAATAATAACAATAGCTAAAGTAATAATAATAGTAATAGTAATGATTATAAAACTACTACTACTAATAATAAAAATATTTATACAAAATACCACGAAACAAGTAGGAAGTCCCGTTAGCTTTGTGCTAGCCATAGCGTTTCTTTTACTAACTGTGTTTTGGTGTTTAGGAGGACTGTAAAACAAATATTTGGGGTCTTGATTACAGAGAATCTAAGCTTTCTAACAAGGTATAACAGGCCTTTATTGACAAAAGTGTTATTGGAGACGTTTTTGAGTTCGTCGAACAAAATGTCGACCGGGTCGCTGGTGGCAAGTTGGGAATAACGAGGTTAAAACATGTAAAGTTTTGTGACCCTGAGGAGAAGAATCGAATTCGAGAATCGTTGGGATCCGGAATCGGAACACAGAACCGGAATCGGAACCAGAATTGTTAAAATTCAAATGATGCCCAACCCTAGTTTCCTCATAGCCTGTGTATGAGGCCCAACAATGAAAAATCTCTTGCTTGCTTGCTCAACTTTCTAGCAAATGCGACATCCAAAGGGAAAAGCCATTAACCTTTACCCCACCCCACCCCAGACTAGCTGAGTTGCCCTCTAAAATCACCAAGCAGGCGCCAGCGAAAGCCAGATCCTTTCCCAGAGAGGGGCGTGGACAGGAACCACTCATGAACATTTAAAGGTTCAGACACAGGAACAGCCCGTTCTCCGTAGAGCTCACTAGAGCCACTTTTGGAATGGCTGAAATGAAGGACCAAGGCTGAAATTGGGGTAAAACACTTTAAAATCAATGTTGCTGGATCTCTGACTCTCATATGAAATTGTTGAAAATTGTATAATATGGGACCTTTAAGGTAAACTTGACCAGCAGGACTCAACTGAAAATCAATGATCAGTATTCTACCCAAACACAAGTCGGGTGTATTTTGGCCAAGAGGGAGTAAAGGTGGTTCCCAGTGTATCTGATAGGACTGAACAATTTGCACAGCTGGCAGAAAAACCATAATCAATCTAGAGATTATAGATAAGGGCACTAAAACCAGCTAAGCACAGCTTTCTTCCTTATCGCAATTACACCTTGCCCTCCCGCCTCAGGTACAACCAATTAAGCTGGGAAAAGATGCGGCAGCAGCCACTTCACGTTGAGGAGCCCTATCAGACGACTCCAAACAAACCCCATCCCTCCTGAAGGAGCAGAGAGAGCGTGTTAGCTACAGGAAGGAGCTCAAGTATGTATGATTTTTCGCTGTATACCGTATTACATATATTAATGTTTTTCCTCAAAATAAATAAATAAAAAAAAAAACCACACACATGAAAAGCAAAACTGAATGTTGTGAATGGTGTCTGATCTGGTGAATGATGAGCAATGTAGTGAATTGCTTACTGGTGACAGCACTTCATAAAGGGAAGAAGGGCACGCAGACCTTGTCCTAACACCCCTCCTCTCACTCTCTCGTCTGCTTTTTAATCCATTCATTACTCCCGCCATCTTTCTCTGCCTTTCATTGTGGACATGCGACTACCCAGCTGTGTAGAAAAGGACAGCAGGTGAAGAAAACAAAGATTTTATGGTTGTGTTTGAATGTGTGTTTTAATCCAAGAGCAGCAGGATGGCTAAGAAAGTCACAGATGAGGTCAAAATCAAAGGTAACTGTCAGGAGGAATACAAATCTGTGCCTTTTGTGGCTTCTTATACCCTTATTATTCTTCAGGTCTAGCTGAAATGGGAAAGAAACGCCACATTCTTCCTAGCTTGGCGATGAAAAATTGATCACACAAATTTCTACTGGATGCACATCACCGTCTCCTCTGCCAGAAATGGAGGTTATGCAGACACACACACAAAGCTCAAATACCTAAGGCAGAGATGGTGACATATGATGAGAGCGTGTTTGGAAAATAAAACAATTTGAGAAAACTCACTCCTAAAAAACACACATGTAGTGTTCAGATTCCACATGGGCTTTCAGAGGAGCCTTTTTTAAGTCATGTCACCAAGAAAACAAGAAGAAGAAGTCATTTAATCTATGTAATGTCTAATTGTGAGCGGGATGGAGGAAGGATGCTTTGAAAGGGATTTTCCAAACACATCAAGATTTTGTAGAAAGTTTCGGAATCGGATCAGTATCGCTAATACTTCAATACTCAATTTTACTTGATATCGGATAAGAGAGAAAATCAGTGGTATTTATTCTACAGGACTTCATTCTGACGGGCACACCATGTAGACAGTTCATGGCACTACGCAAAGAAGGAAGGGAGTGTAGTAGTACAGAGCAGGTACACGTAGAGAGCTGGAAACACTGTCAGGAAACACTGCAGAAATTAGCTCATTTAATGTTCAGACTTTGGCCTTTATTACTTTGTTCTGTGTTTAGTTATTTACTTAAAAATTGGATTAAAATATCAATATCTAATGAAAAAATGCACATAAATAAGACTCATATGACAAAAAAATGCATATAAAGCTGCTTACCAACAAAAACCAAACACTTGTAATTGTTAAATTAGACTATAATAGAAGCTGTGAGTGACACTTAATGAAGAGCCGACTCTTGTAAGGGAGCCGTGTCAAAAGAGCCGGATCTTTGAAAAGAGCTGAACTTCCCATCACTACAATAACTTGACCAATGCTGGGGGAAACACTGCTTTCAGTTTCCCGGTGGATGTTTGAAGATGTTTGTGGTAGAAACGAAGGAATTTCCTGGTGTGCGTCAAGCAAACAAAACAAGTAATGATGTTAAACCTGCTGAAATTAGGTTCAGAACCATCTCGCACATTATCAAAACCTGAAAAGATCACGGTGAACTGCCATCTTCCAGGAAGAAATCTGGCCTAGAATGATCATGATCAAACATCCGTGAAACGCCATCCTGCAGGTTTTTGTTGATTCCTGCTCCAACGAACCAGATTCAAATCAAAAGAATCCAACAGCTTCTTGTCAATGACCCAGTCATTTCAGTCAGGTGTGTTGGAGCAGAGAAACAACAACATCTGCAGGATATCCTTAGGGACCGGAGTTCGACACCCATGCCTAATTGTTTTGGTAAAATCAAATAAATTTACCAAATCAAATAAAAGGAAATCAAAATTATAACTCAGTGATGTGTTAAATAATTAAAACAAGACAACACTGAATGAAAATGAAGATATTGGGACCAAACAGTGGTAGGGTAAAGAAAAACCTCTTATCAGTGAGGTTTAATTTGCTAGGGAACATAAATATTAGGCTTGGCAGTGATGGGAAAAGGTCATGTGGTTTGATGAGATCCTTCTTCCTCATGGATTGGCTTAAACCTCGCTGTGATCAAACACTTATAAAAATTCTTCTGGCCAGGCAGTATATGTGACGTGTGGATGGTTCAAATTATGGGGAGCTGAGGGGAGCTCTGCTTCCCCTGCAAAGCAGAGGCGTTGTGTGCTTAGATCTCGGACATTAGCATTGTTTGTTTGTTAAACAACGACCACCTGATATGCCTCGTTTTGTGGTTGTTAAAAGAACTTTTCATGCCTGTTTCCGATCCAACAAGCTGCATACAGTAGCTTTTTGGTAGTAACCATATTTTTTACCGCGCTTCGTGCACTTTGTATGCACATGCACATGACTTGTGAAGTGGCGGTGCATGCCCGAAAATAAGGCCCTGGTGTAATTCAAGCCCAGCTCTTATCTATTTGCTTATTTATTTGCTTTAGCTTTTTTTTTTTTTTTTTTACCAGGCTGTGTAGACAGAAACAAAGGCAGGAACTGCAGATGGGCTCTCTCTGAGCTGTATAAAAACGGGATTCATGTGTTCGACCAAGCAAAGGAAGCCATTAATAACGGCACAGCAAACAGGAGTCAAATACAAAACATAATGAGAGACGAACAGAGGGATGAATCCGTCTGCCCTTTTTTTAAGATACATGGTGATGTGTTCTACTAAAGCGGAAAGAGATCAAGTAAAAAGATGCTCCCTCTTGGCTCCTTATTGAATGCTACAGGAGTCAAAAGGAGGTAAATTGACTAAGTAGGTCGAGCAAAGTGCGTACAGAGAAAATATGCTAAATTCAAATCCTGATTGGCCACATGGGTCTGTGGATGCTGCTTGTATAATTGCCTTCGCTTGATGTTTTTCTCCTCATTTTCAACATTTGCTGTGACATGCAATGTGATGGAGAGGAAAACAGCTTCCTGTTGATGCAAATGATGTTTATGCGTTGCTCCCCCTCCCACTGAGACTAGCATCTGAGAATGGTTCCTTGCACGTAAATGCAAACAGCCGCTATGCTGCTGTTGGCAGAGTCCAAGCGCAGATGGCTCTAACCCGGAGGCGTGTGCGTCTGCGGTACTTACCACGTCCGCCGGACAGGGTGGTGTCTGTCGCCGGTGAGAGAGAGAGGGGGGGGAGGGGGAAAAGAGAGAAACAAAGACGATTAGAACATAATAGATTTCAGTGGAAGTGGCACTGCAATAATCAGTCACAGTTTAACAAGAAGGAAAAAAAAACAGATCAATTTCTGGGGATTAATGGAAAGTCACAAGCAATGGCTGGATGGTGACATATCCAAAACACGAGGCTTCTACTGGAGAAAATCTGCTGTCACAACTACATTGTTGCTTGCATTTGTCTCTGTCTATAATCAAGGCGGCAGCATTTAACCAGAAAACACTTTGTTTTCTCCCTTATACTTCTTGTCATTGCCTCCAGCAGTGGAATTCATCATTATCTTTAAAACACTTGATGCAACGTCTGCATTGTTTCTGTGTTCCTTCACTGAAGCTCAGGAAAAAATCACAGGTTGCACAAAGCTGCAGCGTGTGCATCTTTGTGGGAGGCATTAATTCAGACAGAAGCAGCCATGGAGGCTCTTGACGTGTTTTTACTGGTTTCCTGCCCTTCTCATGTCCTCTAGCAGAATTTCTTGGTGAGACTGGATCAGAAGGAGGGTCTGCAGCTTGATGATTGCTAACTTTGAATTATACAAAGCTGTTACATTGGCTAAAATGTAAACTTATACCTTAATATTACTTATCATTAGCATTAGGGAAAGGATCTGTAAAGGCTCTCAATGATCAAATACTGAGAGTTTCTACATAAATACTTTTGTTTAGACTTAAATGGGTGAAATCCTAATTTGCCTCCAGGACATTGATATTTGTGGCATTGGTTTGGAGTTCTTGTCCTAGTTAGCAAAAACATTTGGGCCTACTTTCGGCACGTATGGCCCAGTAATGGTACTGGCAACTGTTATGTGGGACAAACATGGCCCAAGGATCATGAGTTTGGCCTAACTTGCCCATGTGATGCAGCCCAAACCTCATAAACCAGGTTTGACATGGGTTGTGGAAAGCTTTGGGGTGTCCAGGCATGGCCCAAAGACCCCAAGAAAACTGTTTCAGACCATATCTGGTGGCCTTCAGTCGAGGCTGAATATGGAGCTAAAACAGTTGAGGACAAATGTTTGGCCAAAAGTTGCTGGGTGCTGCTTCAGGTGGAAGTATTTTAAGCTCCAAAAAAGATGTTTTTCTCTAGTTTTATGGTAAAATATTGGTGTCAATCAGATTCTGAAGGACACTGCTCTTACACTCTGGTGCACTACATGTTGTGAAGATATGCTAGCATGTGCTCAACCAACCTTTTTAGGTGCTCGACTGGCAGTTGCTGCTAATTTAACTTTTTTTTTAATTATCTTGATGAAACCTCAAGCCAAAACACATCAATTTAAGATGTAGTTATTGCAAATGCTGCTGGGCTCTTGACCTTTTTTAGACGTGTATTTAAGCAGTGCAGCACAGCAGATGTGTTGATTGATTGTCTCATCTTTGCAAACGGTGGAATAAATCTCGAACCAGTCTCCTGCATCTTTGCCTGGGTCACACTCAATTCTGTTTCCTTGTAAATGAATCCAACACATTTGACCGGCCGTTAAATAAAATGAATGCTGGGTAAAACCTCTCCCCACCTTTAAAGCAAATGGCAGATGGAGGGTGATAGATGGCGCACTCTGCTTAATGACGACACCAAATGAAACATATGGGGCATTTGGGAAAATGCCTCGTATTCAACATGTAATCACCTCTTGAAGCCTGCTATGATGAGTTCATCCCACTTAGGCTAAACCAGCTGTTGGATGCAGCTGTGCTCGATGGCTGACTCTGTAAAATGGGGCACATTTTGCTTGAGATTTTGTAATAATGTGTAACTTGAAAGGAGTCGTCAGAGTACGTGGCTACCTACGTATGGAACAATGTATCTTCCTCAGAAGTGTGAGATGCTGTAAGTTTGTTCCGCTGTCTAAATTAATGGATGCTGAATGTAAAGTCTCAATTAAATTATTGATATATTGAATAAATAATGCATACTCAGTTGAATAAATGCCTCTGTGCATTAAATTTCATTGAATTCCCTATAACATTCCTTTTTGTTTTATTTATCTGTTCAGTTTTTAGTGCAGTGGGGGTTCTGTCTCGTTTGATCAGTGACATGCATGTAGGAGTGGAAATGTTTCTTATAAATCCATTAAAGTTCTTGAAATCTCTGCAAATTTGACATGTTTACAGAAAAAAAACTTTAAAAAATCAAGCAAGGCTATCCAAATGAGGGTTTTGCTAGCAGACAGACTGTCTCTTTTCCCTTTTACCATGTATAAAGCCACTCCACTCCATCCCAACAGAACTTTGCTTCGCACATGTTCAATTATTCATCTCCCTCTGTCAAGAATTCAGCCTTGCAAGCACTTGCCAGTATTCCCCACAAATTGGCAGGCAGGCTGATATTTGGCATATGGTGCAGAGCAGTGCTGCTTTTCTTTCCGTTGCCCTCCTAGAATGCACAAGGAGTATAGTAGTAACACAAACTGGCATCCACACACACGTGTACAGTTCCCGATAGACGTACTCATCCTCTCCCAGTTACAGCTGCCCACAGACTATCAGCAACAGGTAAAACATTCAGCGACAGTATAATTGTGCCAAACTTACTGAAATAGGAAAGAACAGCCACAGACTGCAACTGAAGACGGATGTATTTATTTCAAAGCCCAGTCTCATCCAGAAAGGATCTAATCGGTGAGTAAGTCTGTTTCACCAAATCATAGAGCCGTCACAGCTGAAGCTTGTACACGATGAGATGGTAAAAGTTCCAAAGGCTCTTGTTTTCTGTCGGACACTGAGAAGACTTGTGGAGACAGAAGACGCAAACAAACTGAAAAATATAAACTTAAGCTGCGTCGGAGTCAGGAAAAGAGTTTTTATTGTAAATCTGCAACATGTTGCGGCTTTTCTACTCTATGTCCTGAGAAAGTTTTGGTTTTTAGGTCATACTTGAGGTATACACTCACTCACTTTATTAAGTTCACCTTATGGTTTCAGCTTGTAACCTGTTACCTTTACAACTGCTTTAATTCCTGAAGTGATAGATGGAAAGCAGGTGATGGAAACCTTCCTCAGAGGTTTTGCTTCATATCAACATGACAGCATCACACAGCTGCTGCATCCATGATGAGAATCTCCCGTTCCACCACATCCCAAAGCTGCT